>JAQGCC010001424.1:0-23894 GCA_034698905.1 Xestoiulus laeticollis | reverse complement strand
CCCAATTAAACATGTAAATTTACTGTTGGTTCCTTGGTTTGGATTCTGTTCTTTAAAATTTGGCCCAAATAAGCGGCTGCCCCAATTAACCGGTGACCCAATTAAGCGTAATCGACTGTACATGTATTTTGCGTGAACTGCAATGCTTTGTCAATGTGACTATCTACTGTAGATTCGCTTTTGGAGTAAACGGGCGCCGCCATGTTGGAAATGCAAAATGCAATATGCAAAAGGCAATAACGACTCACAATACACACAATAATTTATTTGTATCAGATCATCTTGGCATTCGTGCATGAGATTGTTTATGTGATAACGTCCAATAACATACTGTATGTGAGCATGCGTGATATAACTACCAGCATGAAATAAAATTTTATTCAAAACTTATTAGGTTTCTTCGTTTCCTTGACTTCAAAGATATTTATCAAAAAATTTATCATATATGCAATATACCAGTATACATTGCCGGCTCGCAAAATGTACCTTTTATTAAATTTGATATATATTTTGTTAAATACATTTTTTTTAGCATTTATAAGGTAGGCCTACTGTACTCAAAAAGTGCGCTGGATTCTCCACAAATACTGGTATTCCAATGAAATAGAAAACCCATAAAAGTTAGCAACCCAAAGGTGAGAGAAGTGCAAAATTTTCCCTAAGCTTAAATGTAGAAAATGCAAACTAATATATAAAAATATAAGATTATATACCAGGTGCAATAAATGACAGAAACTAATATATTTTTGCTATATACAGGGTGTTTTTGAACTCATGGTACAAACTCAAACTGGTGTTAGAGTCGACCAAGGTAATCATTTTTCACCATATAACCTAGGATCCAAACGTCACGTGGTTAGCAGTGGTAAATATAAGTTTGTGTTTTCAATATTGGCTTGGATAGAAATTTAATGAGATTTTGATAAAAAAAATGAAACTTTTTCAACCTGCTTATTTTTAATTGGAAACTTCAGATTCACTTCATGTTTCACTGTTGCCCAACTTAAATTACATTCTAAGAATACTCAAGAACACTTTTTCATTAACATTAGTAGGCTTTAATAAACTTTTTATCATTGTCGATTTTTAGTAATGATTGTTTTAAAAAAACAATGGTAAGTGCAATACTTTCAGTATCTAGTTAAGGGTGTTTTTGAACTCATGGTACAAACTCAAATTGGTATTAGATGACCAATTAGATAATCATTTTTCACCATAGCTCCTAGGGCCCAAAGGTTACTATTAAAAAGTTACACAGCCAAATGTGTAGCTGGTGTATGGGACATTTAATGGATTACTTGAGTTGTTACATCGAAATGGAAGCATACACAAATCAAGAACTGGCTGTTATGCATTTCATTTATGGGCTTGCTGACGACAATGCTAGATTAGCACAATTTGTCAAACCCCAGGGCATTTCAGCATGTGCACCATCAACTTTGTGAACGTGTGACAGCTAATACAACCGAACATACATGAAACAGGCAGAGGTAGGCATGTGAGGACACCCGATGTTGAAGAAGTTGTCCTTGATGCAATGGAGGAGAATCCAGGCACAAGCGTTAGAGCTGTAGTGCACCAGGTTGGTGTGAGCTGCACCCTGTGTGGAACATTGTGCATATGCACCAACTATATCCCTTCCATTTACACTGGGTACAAGCACAAATCCTGCATATTATTGACTATGTGCGCAATTTGCACAGTGGTTTCTGCAATAAACTGAAATTCAGCCAGGTTTTCCATCACATGTACTCTTCACTGATGAAGCTACATTTGCAAGAGATGGTGTCTTTAATGTGCACAATGACCATCTTTGAAAGAGTGCGCCAATCAATTCTTTGCTGATGTGAGGCTTGCATTAATTGTAATGGTAGAGCGTTTGATCATTTACTGTAAAACATTGTAATAAACACGTGATTGTTGAAGCATTCTGAGTTAACATTAATTCCATGTAACTTTTTAATAATAACCTTTGGACCCTAGGTTCTATGGTGGAAAGTTTTTACCTTAGTTTACTCTAACACCAGTTTGAGTTTGTACCATGAGTTCAAAAACACCCTGTATACTGGCATCATTGTTTATAATGTTCTCCAAGGTTTTTATCTGTGAGAAAAACTTCATTAATATGCATGATTAAGGAATTATTATGCAATTTTATTAAATGCTACCGATATACAAGTATATATTTTCTGATATCAACCTCACCCAATGCAATATATATATGTATATACATAATAATTTCATCATAGTGAACATTAATTTGCAAATGCAGTTTTTATTGACTCGTGTTAAAACTTGAATGATACCAGTGATTCCAATCTACAAGCATATATCTTGAATAAATGGCGTTGCCATGCACTTATAGTAACATAATAGTGTTAATATACATGTATATCCTATATTACATCATCGACAGCATTAATAATATGCAAGAAACTGAAGATGTATACTTTTAAGTTTTCGTCGAAATCACTCAAATCAACCACATGGAGTTCATAGAAGCAAGAAGCCCCTAATTAAGCATAAAGAAACAGAAAAAGTCCGTCAATTTAGTGTAAAAAAATTGCGATGAAAGTAGGCGTGGGTGTTTGCACCATGCATGTAACGCCTTTTGCTTTCGACTTGCTTCTCCCACTTTGAGATAATCAGTGTGTGTATCTCGGTGGCACGTTATAAGGCCTACTTCACAGTAAAAAAAACATAAGCCTAAGTATTTCACTTAAAGTAATTCAAAAAAGAATGATGATGCCAATGGATTGTTACGTGTTCAGAGTGTTTAAGTGGACTGCTGGAAGGAAGCATGTCGTTCTTGGAAACACTTGTTCTGTGCCAGCTTCCAACGAGCCTTGATGCAAATGAATAAGGAAGTCCACAGGGGATACACAGTAATGGATGAGAGATTCATGCAGAAGATTCGTGAAAAGATTCACGCAGAAATCTATGCCAGATTGACATCTACAGACTTGAATATCACATGCCAGAATCTTGTACATCTCGATTCCTCAAATTTAAATTTTGAGTTTGCAGGTGCTGTCTATTGATCTAACAAGTCTGATCATGTCAGTTAAAATGGACAATTTTTGTTAATAAGTCTTAATAAGTCTAGCCGTAATACGCCATAATGGAATTTTGTCAAATGCATGGCATCAACATCGTAGATGGTTTTGACATCCTAAACTATCAAAAATATTTTAACGGGCAATGGCCAAAAAAAGTAAAAAACATACTCCATAGAGTTAAGCTGGTTAATGTTTGGTATGTTTTATTTTTGGTTATTACCCAATTATGCGTGCATTATCCAAAACATTTTTGATAGTTTAGGATGTCAAAACCATTACGATGATGATGACATTTATTTGACAAAAATCCATTAAGACTTATTTTGATTTTTCAGAACAAGTCTAAAAACCTGTCATTTTTCAATACAAATTTAGCATACAGAGATATGGTTTGCCTATACTTTTCTGGTTTGCGATTTTTGGTTGTTTTAAATTTACTTGAATAGCGTTTATTAAAACTGTTTCAAATTTTGTAGGATGTATAATTAAAACCTTTATAACAAAATGTATATTTCCGTTTTTAACTCATGCAATTATTTTCAGAGCTCTTCATAAAAAAAGTGCAATTTGCCTATACTTTTTGGTGCCATTGTATAGCCAAGATAACGGCACCACTTCACCTCTGAAGATGGGCATCTTACATAGCCACATGCAGCATGTTGAAATTATGTAATGAATACATTGTAAAATTCTTTACAATTTCGACTCATTACCGCAATTTCCTAAATACCCGACTTGGTCTAGACAATTACACTTTGCAAATAAATACCGACAGGATATGACGACAATCCCCAGTAGGATAACATCCAGTTCTGGCTAACAAATAATCACGTAATTGGCGAAATGTTGCGCAACAGCTGTAAATATCACTATAAAACAAGACATTAAAAGTCAACCGCATGTTTGTGGTGCATAAAATATATTTTGCAAGTATCTTGTTTATAATGTATTAATTATTAGTATTAAACATTCGAACTGTTTAGTTTACTGTTTCCTAAAATCTAATTTAATCGTAACATTTTTAGTAAGCACTAATGTTCCAATATCCAAACTTATATCATATTGCCAAGATGATGAAAATTTGAACAGAAACGCCCAAGTAAATAATGAAAGTTGCCATATGTACTTAGGGCAGTTATCCTACATTTATATGGGTCATTAAGTTTACGTTGTAGCAAGTAACATTTCACAGATACGGCTGATTGATCTCTGTTCACTTACATTATTACATTAGCCATGTTGTTCTGAAATCGTTATTTATAATTACATGTGCCAAAATAAGAAACTGGAAGTTTAATCCAATGGACTGTATATTCCAATGAGTTTCCAATGGAAATGCATATATGCCATCGCTATATAACAAATGATACATCCTATATACGGATTCGTTACCTTATCTGTTATATTTAACCAGATGTACATGTATCTATATAAAACTATATACATCATCAAGTATTGAGAATTTTATCATTTTATCACAATACAGTTGTAGCAAGTCGCAATTTTAAGACTGTAGATGCCATTTAAACAGATAGTAAGAATGCATTTTACAGTATTTGATTCTTGCTATGGTATTTTTTTTTTTTGGTATTTTCAAGTATGCTTTAATACAATAGAACCTGTTTAAAATAATACTATTTGGACCAGGGAAAAATATTTAGTCAGGTTATTATTTCAGAGAGGTTCATCAGTAAACATGTTACAATGTATTCAGCTGCAAAATAGGTAATTTCCCATTTTTTAACTTTTCATGAGTCACTAGCTATTAATTGGTCGACACTATTTACACATCTGCAAAAAAGAGAATTTACCCATTTTTTCAATCCTTATAAATGTGCGCTAAGAAATTAATAGCCCTTTATATCCTTGCCATTTTTGTTTCCATGTTTGACATTTTTGAATCCATGTACTGAATTGAATTTAATGTTTGATATTTTTTTGCAGTTCCATTGTTGATATCCCCTTTAAAAATCATTGGGACCAATAAAAATTATTAAATATCACTTTATGGAGATGTATTATTTTATACATGGGTCCCAAGTTTTTTTTATTATTTTAGAGAGGATATCATTTTACACAGTAAACAGGTTCTACTATAGTCTTAAAAGGTTTGATAACCTTTGGAATCTATGGCGAGAAAACATTCAGCAATCACATGCACTGTATATCAAGCATCGTTCATCAACGGGATTTAACTCATGTAAAACGCATTTGACTTAAAGACGTATCATTAAAAGCACATTTTTTATTAATTTGATTCACTTCCCACTCAACTTCAAATCTATTACTAGCACGTATACAGCGTTTTTCCTTGATGAACAACTACATAAAAGCCATTAAAGGTTAATGACATGGTTTTTATGGGCAACTTCCACACTTAGTAAATGACAAAAGGTATAATAAGAATATTATAACTAACAAGCTCAGTTTAAGCATATCCATCTAATCTTGCATTTTCTTCTAAAGTCATTGCCTTCATCACCACCCTCGACTTAATCTTTCTGTTGTTGACCCTACTAAATAATTTGTCTCAACATTAATTTTAGTCGGTTTTAGTCCATAGTGACTTTATTATTCCGATAGGAAAAGCACCATGGAGAATACTATAGGAACTACATGTAAATAAAGGAACACATTTGCATAATTTTGTTATTTGGGTATTCCGGGCACTTTTGTTCCTCTCAGGAACAAAAGTGCCCGGAACCAAACGTGGGTGTGTGTTTTAAACTAAGGAAATTATTTATACAAAACTATTTGTCAATTTAAGATTCAATTTCAAATTCAAAATAAAATTTAATAATCTAATTTGATTATCACATCGTGTGGGAGATTTTAACATGTTTTACCAAGCCCCTAAAGTACTGCAAACCCTCGTAGTAGTGCTAGAATGGCTGCCTATTTTAAGGGTTAAATGAAATTGGGATAATATTCATACAGTTCTACAATTTTCAGTTATTTGCGAAATTGGGCATAGCTTCTTAATGAAACAATACGACGAGTATAGTATATGGATGGATGCATATATAAGACAATATGTATACTGTACTGTACATGTATTTATAACACAATTGTATAAAAAATATTAAAATCGACTATTCTCGCCAAAACAAAAGAGGTCATGTTTTTGCTTGTTTATATAACCATTTTGACGATATTAACGTGAATTAGCAGCATTTCAGAAATCATATTACTGTTTTTGAGAAAATAGATTTATAAAATATGCTGTCAATCTTTCGTAAAATAAAGGACCTATAATTTCGTTGCTCCTCGGTTTGGTATTGGATAATCTTATTTTTTCCAAATAGAAACAGCGTTGCTTAGCAATGGACATTATGCAGAATACATAACAGAGGGAACCTAATCTCATCTGTCACGTGATGCGATTCTCTAGACGCTTGAGTAATAGGAAAAAAATCAAAACAAAGGACTTACCATTTTAAAAGCATCATTTGTAATAACCGCAAACTTATTGAATAAAATCCCACATAACTGAAGAATGAAGAATATCAGTTTTTGACAAAATCCTTCCATTCTGATGTGAATAACAGAACTCCTAGTTTAAGGTTTTCGCATTTACATGATATTAGAATCGTTGAATTTTGCACTGATTGAAGATTTGAGTCCTGCAAAACAATTCAAAAAATGAGCATAAGCCAACTTGTCTATACATGTATATACAAACACTTATGTTCTGGTTTAACTATTTTATGCTAAAGTTCTCAAATACCATTGTTATTTACCATGAAATTAAATTTATAGGATGATATAACTATATTGGAACAATGGGAAAGGGCATTTCTAATATTACCTCAAATTTGAACTTTGTGAAATTGTTGTGGATTTACTTTTCGTAACTCCCTATTGTAAAAAGTAATTAATTCAGAATGGAGAACATGCTGGCTAATATAAGTATTATTTTTTTTTAAATGTATCGTCTAAACGTATAAGTATTTCAAACTTTTATGTTAAATTTTTTTCACAACTTATGATCATAAAGAACCCAGTTTTTTTTAACTTTGTCATTAAAGTACAAAGCTGTCCAGTTTTTTACAGACTTGGCATCATTCAAGACAACCCACGCGTCTTATGTCTTACATAAGCAATTCCATCAATTATAACCACCAGAAACGTGTTTTTCAAACCTTACTTGTAAGAAATCGGGAGCCTAAGAAAAACTATGTTCGATGAATCTTGATTAATGACAGGATTTAAGAGTTTGGCGGTGAACTTGAAAACAAACTTTGAGATTAGTAAAGTGCTCAACATTGCAATTGCACTAAACGCATATTGAAAAAAGACAGCTACATGTACATGTTAAATACAGTGTATATTGTTTTCTTGAGGGATCACAATGGTGCCTATATAGACACCGTGTGAGGCCATCACCATAGTCACATAGAATGGTTATTTTATTAAGTAGTTTTTGAATTAGAATTAAGTATTAAAAGTCTAACGGTATTTCAGCAGTGAAACAGCTTTGCAATAATAAATACAAAAGGCAAATTAGTGGTAATTTGGAACCATCCTTGTAAAATAAAGGTAAACAAGATTACAAATTGCTCTTATTGAAACTTATATAGATGTCTAAAACTAAACTTTAAAAAATATTGAATTTAGAAAATGTGGTAGGCCTATATTATATGTGTAATAGGATGTCGTTCTTAATACAAAACTTATTTAAATGTTAAAGATATTGTTTTATTCTAATATCGTAAATCTGCAACTCAGTGTCCATGCAGTTATCGCCATCTGTGCAAAAAATCTTAAATTCACAAGGAAATTTTTCTTATTTTTACTGCTGTTGTGGAACTGTATTGATTCGAATTTCTTTCTTTGAAGATGATTCTCATTCTTTAGGTCATTTTCATGTACAGATTCTCAACTTTGTTTGTGTCCCTTGACAAGTTGATGAAACCTTATGGATATCTTCCCAGAATAAATGTTTAAAGTAGCAACAATAAAATAATCTAATAAAGAAGGACGAAAATAATAAATTTTCGTTAAAATAGAGCGAAAATAGACGTGACATTTCTTCTCATTTTATTTGTATTCCATGGAATCCCAAGAGAACCGCATACATGTGTATATGTAAAATCTATATGGATAGGTGTAAAATCTGGGAATTTATCTTAATTTAAGCACGAATCAAATAAAATTTGAAATGACGATCGTAATAAATTCAAGCAAATACGCTGTGATTACTATGTAGCGTATGTATATGCATTTTTTTCCAGTGTACATGCAGTGTTATTAAAATTAACTTACGTGTATATGGCAAGATTAAAAAACAATATTAACATACTTAGACTTCAAACAATTAATTTTACAAAAAAACTATTTGTATTTCTTCGCAGAAAATAAAACGTTAGATTTGTTTATGGTACTTAATTCTCTTATATTGTTTAGAATAATAAAAATAGCTTAATAAAACAAAAATTGTGACATATAGTGAGTATTTTAGCTCTTTGCTCAACGTGCCTCAAGAATTTTAGAGCTATATTATTTTAGTTTGAAAAAACACTGGTCTAGCTAGCATAGAATTCATGATTCATTGATCATATAAAAGGCCAAAAAGAACCATTGTTTGGTTTTCTCGTTGTTGCATCTTAAAATTTTAGTCATGCACATACTCCATAAATCTTATAAAGCATCCAAAATATACATTTTTCTGCTTATCAGCTGAATAACAAATAGTTTTGAAAAAACCATCATCTAGTTGTGTATTTGTAGCAACAAATGTACAAGTATATGTCGCTTAGCATGAACTGTGTTAAAAATCATCACATCATAAACCATCCTTTTTTAAACTACATGTAGTTAAGTGAAGACAATATGTCAATGATGGCAAGCATTTTTCCAGAACCCCGATTAATTCAAGGTACATCCCGTGACATATATGAAATATAAGTGAAATAAAACCAAATTTGTTAAGAAATTGTTGATTTACAATTGGCGCAAGTGTCCACCTACACCAACTAGATAACCATGCCACGTGTTCCACAGGTGGCGTCATCGGCAACGTGCTTCTAAACAGACCAATAGGATGAGAGATAAGATCTTACGGATCCCAGATTTCATACTCTCCTAAACCCACACACTCGGTACCCAACATTAGCCGATTTCGGATGACAAATTATCGGCATATAATTATTTATCACCCATCATCCCCCTATCGAACAATCTAGGATATTTCATATAAATCCCAGAGCCGGTCCCTTTTTGCTCCAATCGGAGAGCATCTCGTGGACACATTGCTCTGGCAGTCAATGTTTACTTAAGAGTTCGATGAACAAACTATGATATTTCATTCCCACAAACCAGTGCACTAAGACTAGTTTACCACATCGGCACTTTCGAGGGCTTTTATCAAATCATCCTTGGACTATTACTAGCCATTGTTCCAGACCTCCAACTGCTACCAAATACCCATTGAAAGCACTTAGAATCATTTCACTAATAGCTGCAAAGTCATCCGAACAAACGATGAGCAAATCAAACCTAATTTTTCTAATGCTTTTCATCGTTTCGTTACAAGTTCAGCACAGCCGGACGTTTCAATTGCCAGGTAAGGGAACATTTTTTGTACCTTAATGAAAAAAAAATAATGAAAAATTATTGTATCCTAAAGCTTAGTTTTGGTGCTGTTTCAAATTAACACGTGGTAATACAATTCAGTCATCAGTGCTAATCAGATCATAAAATCATCATCGTCCAAGTGGAATTTATCAGATTTAAGTACCAAAGAGGAAAATGTAGAAAATATACCACACACATATCAATACTTTAATATCGTGCTTTTCATTTGAATGTATGTTAATCGCATAATTAGTTATTTTAATACACGAGCTTCAGAATGGAAACAATCTCGTGATTGTTGAAGGAAAGGGATTTCCAAAGTTTCTTAAAGCTTATTTATTTACTTGCATCATTCAAAACATAACCCAATTCAAATAAATCCATATTACCCAAATAGACCGAACTAAGTTTTAGCTTTACAAATATCACCTTAATCAATTCTTATTATGTTATTTTTCATCTATTAAAGTGAGCATCATTACTTAAGTATCAATATCATATCTATTTTCTGATTACCCCTATTGTATAATAAACTTATTATTAAGACATGCCCTTTGGGCGAGTTTTCAAATTCAACGAGATGTATAAACTACACATTGTATGTTTACTATAAGGCATTGCAATTTTCTACCATTATCTATAAAACATTTATCAAATATTTCATAAAACTGATTCTTAAGAACTTTCCGTAATTTTAGAAGGCCTAAATATTTCATCACAGATTTTATGAATATGTTTTTGGCCTAGTTCATTTCATTTTCAGCATCAACCAGAATTAAAACATGCATGGGATTTTTATAGAAAAAGTTATACAGCTACACGTGGTAGTTACACGTATTGGTAGTTTATTTCATTAGCATTTATGTAAATATGTATGACGATCCACGTAGACATGTTAGAAATGTCGACTTTCAAGCAAGTACGGGCACTTATTAAAATTGTGTCGAGAATGAACCGATGTGAGGCTTCGTATGGCTCTCATCGAATCAATTTCATATATTACAAAACATCGGAAATGGGGATATTTATACGTTAAATACCACAGCAACCAACTCGATGCACAAAAATGGAATAGATAAAGCATAAAGTACAAAATGTAAGATAAGAAATAATTTTTTTTTTTTTATGAAACATCGGAATTTCATGAATGCAATGCGTTGAAAACGATTCACAGTAGACCTACATGTCATTTTATCAAACACAATTCAGTACCTGTAAATTTAGTTTATTATATGCGAATCGCCCAGTCCAGTTCGAAAATTAATTAATTGTATTGGATATAGATTGAGATCGCTCATTACTTAGAGAAAAAAAATTGCCCACGCATATAAATGCAAAACACAGTCATAGTTCTAAAAGCTTACTAAATCTAGGCTTAATTCATTCATAAGTAAAGCAAGTTTTAATATAAAAAACCACTATTCAAATTGTGTTTTATGCTAAATGAATTTATTGATGATGTATGCAACAATACATTAAGTTATTGAATGCAGCTACATGTATATTAATATATTTATAAATTCAATAACTTAATGAAGCTTAATTGGACGTAAATTTTGACTTTTAATTAAATAAACTTGTATGTTCGAGATTCATATTGATTACCCACATCGCATAAAATTATACAAATGAAGTAAATGTCAGCAGAATTACTGTAAAGGTTTTATAGAAATTCATATTTTGGGAAAATCTCATCTCAACGACAAATATATGCTTGCAAGAAAGCGTTGTTTCTTCTATAGAAATGATATGACACGATTTCAGTTTATTTACTTTACTACGTGCGTCAGAACAGTCATAAAATGCATTGTCCATCAACTATTTTCCATCTTAATATACTGTATTACAAAAGCTAAACTTTGCCAAACAATAAGAGAAATTCCCATCGCTGATTTAAAGGGCTCGTACCCTCATGGCAGTAGAATTTTTTCATCGAATTAATTGTACATTTCAGTCTCCTCTAGGGTGAGTAATTCACTATATGGTACTAACCCGTATTAACCATACCTCAGAGGATAGCACAACTGATCAGTTCTTTCGAGTTTTACTTCCTGAAAATCCCGTCAGTTAAGGGTCGTCAAGTGCTAAGTGATTGAACCTGCAACTTTCATTACAGTCAAGATTCCATTGTTGGGAAGGATTAGACCCGCTTGATAAGTGTTAAAATCCAGAAAAAGTTTACTATCCAGTCACGAAATAATTAGAATCAAAGTTGCTTTTCAACGTGCAAGAACTCGCAATCAATTTAAATCGACTTGTACTAACATTGGCAGGTTTTCTCATTCTATCAACGGGTTGCATGAAAAGACATTGAGTAACTTGGCAATTTTCTGTATGAAGCTGCTATCATGACACTTCCTTTACTGTATAAACAAGGTTTTAATTTTCGTTAATGTTGTAGGCTTATAAAGAAAAACAATTACGTTTATAACATAGTTACCTCTCGCTTACAAGAAATCTTGGCATAAATATTTTAAAGTTGAATTAGGCTACATTTTATTTTTGAAAAATTGTCATTTTTCATTTTTTTGTTTTGTGCATATGTTGTATGTAAATTAACAAATGCGTAAATTTAAGGCTTTTTTACAATAGAAACTTCAAAGACTTAAGAATTAAACCGTGTATAGATAACTCTACGAAAATTACACCAACTATCTGTACTTATGTTAAATGGTGTTGTCATACCTGTCTTCATGGTATCTATTAATATCTTTAAGAAAATAACATATACCTTGAAGAGATTTGCAAACCTATAGGTAGAAAATGAAGCTTTGTGATGTGGTAAACCGATGAATTGTTGACACCACAATAATAGTATAAAAGTATAATTGACTATTTTGAATGCAATGTGTGATTAAGGCAAGTTTCAATTCATGAAATTAGCTTTAGAATTGCCTCGGTAAACTAAGTGTTTTTTTGGTTTATCAAATTTGTACCTATAATTTGCAACTGTATTTCAAATTACGGCTACAGTTATAAAACATGGAAATTTTATTTTCATACACACTGTGTATGTGTATCTTCTGCAGTGTAAGAATTTATTCTAAAATATTTTAAAAGTCTATGTGAAAGCAAGAAATTTAAAAGTTGTTTTCCCAGTATAACTAGAGTGCTATCAGTGATTGCCCATTTACACTATCATTGTCGATCAACAGACCTAAATATACCAATCAAGTTAGAATGCATTTTGTGTCTTTGTCCTTATTTCCAACACAATGATGACATTAAATAGCCATCGAATGGATCAATCGCTATTTTGATCATTTTTCCCTCATCCAACTACCAATTACTTGAAATACCAATCAAGACACAAGAAACAGGGAATGATACATTCGCTGTATGAAAGCAGATTTCCTAATTTTATGAAAAAACGGAGGGAAATGTCCCACTTTAAAACGGATAGCCTGAATAAGATCTCATTTTATCGAAATAAAAATAGCACGATTGATACTGAAACAGTAGCTGATGCTTGAAAAATAACAACAGCAACCAAGGGATCAAAGTCGTGAATTGACTTTAAAGTATACCGTGAACGCAATCCCAATCAGGGTTAACATTAAATGATGGAACTAAATTAACATTCTGGAAGTTGTCTGTAACGTACGTTAGCAAGCTTATATAGGCCTAAAATTTCCTTAAAACTGCGATATTTATAGCTAATCTACACTGTACTACTCTATTTTCAAGTACATAACACATTCGTATGATTTAACAGCTCTAGCTGAATGAGATCATAAGTTTATATCATAGAACACAAATTAAACTTTAGCCTAAATTTGTAACTATATATAAAAGTCAATTCTATAACTAAATAATGTCATGACGTGGCATTATCGAAATTTACATCGTCAATCACAATCATACGAGTTAACAGATGTTTCTGAAATTCATCCTATTGTAGTGTAATTTACCTAAACCTTATATCTATTCTTTCTCATTTTGGGCAAAAGAACATTTGAAAAAATACCCATTGCAAACGGATGTATACATATATTTTTATATAGCTGGTCCATTTTGTTCGATAATGGGTTTTCCCATATTAAAAACTTCGAAATATGTATTTATATGTGAATTATAACATTTAAATTACATGAAATATTTGCTATGATGTGAATAATTATTGGAATGATATGTTGTATTCAGATTGTTCAAGTTTTTTGAGAATTGCCATTAAATGTCCATTTACATGGGGCGAGGGGAAATAAAGGGTTCAAGGAGAGATGGGTTATGGGGCCACCTTAGAGAATAATTGCGTCCAAAATGTTTAAAATAAACATTTTCAATCAGATGAATATTAAACGTGAAGAAAGTTGTCTTTCACGCTAAACTTTTCGTATTATCTGAAAAAAATTAATTCATTTGTAAAATGTATATAGTTGGCACAAAAAAATTCCAGGGTAACTAAGGTAACTAAATCCCATCTTTCTGGTCACTACTAAAAATCAGTAATATATAGTCCCCTTCATTTTATTTCATTTAGTTCTATTTGAAAAAAATCACTTGCAGTTTCAGGATTTTATTACCAACTTCAACATTTAATAAATATTTGTATTTTTCTCCTAGATGATTTACAGACGCTGCGATTGGAAGAAATCAACAACAACAAGATCAGAGACAAATCGGAAAACGTACTTTTAGAAAAACGTGGGGTAAGTTGGGTTTTATTATAAAAATCAATGCACAATGTACACAAAGAGATTCGAGTCAAGTATTATTGAGTCTTTTAAATGATACTTCATTCATTTTCAATATGTTTAGGAACATCTACCGATCTCATTTATCCTAGCTTTTATTTTTTTTTCTTTCATATAATATGTCAATTTAACGTTTTCAGTTTCAAATTGTGCTCCTATAAAATGTTGACTTTTGCGACGTAATAGTCCTATGTTCAGTTAGTTAAAATGGAAACCAGAGCAAGATGCTAGCAATTAAAATATCATTCGCGGAAAACATTACTAATAAATAAAGGT
Organism: Xestoiulus laeticollis; assembly: GCA_034698905.1. NCBI lineage: Eukaryota > Metazoa > Arthropoda > Diplopoda > Julida > Julidae > Xestoiulus > Xestoiulus laeticollis. Next base: position 9,289 of record JAQGCC010001424.1, on the reverse strand, counting down.
TAAATCCAACGTAATATTTGAAAACAAGCATAAAATCCCATCGTTTCATTGGTCCAAAGATATAAACAAAACATTCGATCAGTTGGATGGTAACCACGAATCTAATAAAGATGCTTTTTATGACTGCAACAAATCTTATTTATTCACGTATGCCCACACAATTCACGAAGGGGGGCACGAATAAGCAGAAATTGTGCCATTGTTTCATTTCAATAGCTTTAAAGTTTGAGTTGTCCTTTGTTACTACCATGGAGTTATTAAAAAAAATCATCTAGGCCAATTGAGAAAACAACAGGAGGGATGAGCACGGGAAATTGCACTACTAAAAAAAAATTCAAAATGCCAAACTAGATTTACTTTTTAAGGTTTCAGACATCGTCCGAATTCTATAATCTTTTCTTACAGACAATTTTGAACGCCATTTTTTCTAATTTCAAAAAGCAATTTCTGAGATATATGTGAACCTGACAGTCCAAAAATCATTTTATAATGATAAAAATATAGGTTGTCATAATGCTCCCTATAGAGTAAAACCTGTGAAATAATAATCTTGAAACCAGGGAAAAATATTATTTTAGACATGTTCATCTGCTACAGTGTACATGTACACAGCTGCAAAATAGGGAATTTCCCTTTTTTAAATCCACACTAGCCATTAGTTGATACTATTTACAAAGCTGCAAAATAGGGAATTTCCTTTTTTTGAATCCATCATAAGTGGCTATTTATTAGTTGACACTATTTACACAGCTGCAAAATAGGGAATTTCCCTTATTTGTTCCAACCCTTATATATGTTAATTGCCTTGCATTTCAGTTTTATTGTTGATATTCCCTTAAAAATTATTGGGATCAATAAAAATGATTAAACATCACTTTATGGAGGTTTATTGTTTTATACATGGGTCCCATATCGGGACCAGCACATTTTATTATGTTAGAGAGGATTTTACATAGTATGATTTTAGACAGGCACCTACTGAAATACTTTTTAACGAGTATTTTTAGCGGTTATACTAAATGTTAGCATCCTATTGGAATTTATCGCATACAGCAGTGTTTTAAATTAGTTTTACATGAAAAGTTAAAACATTAGTTGTCATGCATATAGTCAACATCTGCATATCGAAAATTTGATATTTTTCTAAGGATGTTCGTGATTTCAGCAAATTTTGAAATCAACTTGACCCATGAAATTGGCTCATACACTATGGTTGTACGTTCTGAATATTGTAAATAATAAATCAATGAACATATATGTGGCTTTTTCAATATATGGTAACATCTTTTGTGTACAAAATTAATTCCAATAGCAAGATGGAACTTTTGTCGATTTTTTTTAATAACGTATATTTTGACTTTGGGTCGATATAACATGCAACGAAAGTGGGCTACAATGTGTGAGGCAAAATTGACCATTTTTATATAGCCTGTTATTGAAGTATCGTTCTTATCATTCAGATCTCGATTTGAATTTCGTCTGCATTTTTCTGGGGATGAAACAATAAATCACAAATTTCCAATTTTGTCACACACCTTTAAAGGGGTCAATTTTTATAATTTTTTTATCCTGGTTTGGTTATTTTGATTTGGCAGACAAGTGAAGTCAATTGTGTTTACCTTTCCTTTCCCTTGTGATATTGCATTGTTAAATTGATCCCTTTTCTTCCATATATAAAGAATTTCAAATTAAATATTGATTTGAGCAACGCAATATCACTGAGCTTCAGTTTAAATATTGGGAATAATAATCCTAATATTCAGTATGTCATAAACAACTTTGCAATAAATTATTTTTTAAACTAGAATTAACACATAATTTGCACTTTGTTTATGCCGAAATTTATTACATTAGTTAGCCAAATAAAGTTGTTTTTGCAGTTACCAAAATCCGTATATACATGTAATTCTGTTTTCCACGAGTTAGACACATTTGATATACATGTAGGAATATTTGGTATATGACGTCATTTTTCGATTGCACAGTAGATCAACTTAATTTGGTGATATTTTCAATTTTGTGGTTACTGATTTGAAAGATACGAAATTTTATGATTAGAATACAGTTTTAAAATGTGTATATGTAATAAAATATTGAATGCTCGTACATGTAAAGCCCTTGAAGCAATATTCCTAACTGAGGAATCAGTGCCATTCTTGATATTCTATGGAAAAAATTTTCAGAAGAAAAATAAATTACAATGGTTTGCATGGAATATTTTTAGTTCACCTACTCGTAGTGGGTGTTACTTTGTTGACAGTATGAAATGACATCAAAAGAAACTCCGTGAATTAATAACGAAAAAGCGATAATTAAGGTTAAATTTCAACTTCTAAAGATGCATCTTGATTAAATTGCCTACGTCTTGTTTTTGTTAAAATGTGTTAGAGGGAGCCTATAAGGAAACAATCCGTACAAGTCAACAATATTGATATGTAAACAACCTTTATATATTGGGGTCATTCGCCTGCCTACTGGTCTCAAAAGATAAAAAAAATAATGTTATTAGGATAGCATTACAAAACGAAGTCAAAGACATTGCCAATTTCGGTTAAACAACGGCACTATTAAGTTGAATTAAAGTTCTTCTAGAAGGCTAAGAAACACTAAAATATTCTAAGTTAACCGAATAGTTGTCAGTAAAAGGGAAATGTGATATATTTTCAAGAAATCAAGTAACAAACACGTTCACATCTACATGTATTTGAGTCACGTGATGTTCTTAAGATACAAGCTTAGTATGTTAACATGAGTTACTTTTTTTCCATTTCATGCAAATTTTGATGCAGAATTTGGTAAGTTTAAATAATTTTTAATTCTATTTTTTAATTAGAATTTGTTGTTTGTCTCACATCATGGAAGTGTTAATTTTAAACATTTTTGAAGCATGGGTGATATACAGCGGAATTTGCTTAATACGATCTTCAAGGGACCTAAGAAATCAGATCGTTATATCCGAGCTCCGTTGTATCCGGATAAAAATTAAATCAAACCTAAAAGTAATATGTCAATAATTTAATGTACATACATGTACACAGAAATACAAGTTTAAAATTGATTTACATGTATTTATTAAATGTTTTGACTGAAAAAAATCGTGCAACATCAATATAAACTTCCTTCCGGTATAATTCTTTTTCTAATATTAATATTTCTTGTAACGGATCTTTGTAACTGGTGTTCACATTTCCACACCTATCAACAACAGAATTGGCCTAGTTTAAACATTTAATGCAATGAAGGATCACTTGCACATCTCCAGCCGTCAAAATCTCACAGAATCTCACTTACAGGCCATAAATACTGCATAGAAGTATACTGTATACGTGGGTATGATAGCTATGCAAAATGGTAAAAATGTGCGCAATGCGAGCGATTGAAAAAAGCTCAATTAAATGTAAATATTTCTGCTTGTGTGCCCTGTGTATCAGATCTTTTTGCAACAGCTGTAAACTAAGCAGTGCACAAATATAGTTGAAATTTACTGTTGCATATGATATGAAACCCAAAAAAATATCACATGCATGCTGAATAGGAAAACCATGTATGGTGTACATACATGCGCACACCTTTCTGCAACATTTCTTGTCATATAGAGTTAAACTTACTTTTAACATTTGTTCAATTAGATCTTTTTTTTTTAATTTTTGCATAAATCTTGAATGGTGATACAACAGGGAAGAGGCGTAAGTTGACCCAAATTGATTTTTTTTCAAAATAAGAAGCAAATAATCAGCTAAAATAAGCAACTAAAACGTGTAAATATATCATAGTTAAAATGTTTCTTTTTGAAAATATACAATGAAAAAGAAATTATATACCGGGTACAATGAAAATTCTATACACACATAAGAAATCTTTAAAACAAAATGTTACTAGAATTCATCTTATGCGATTAGTATTATATGATTCTATATTGCTTTGCAGCAACATATTTGCTTTTTAAGCATTATTGCTTTGAGAATGCATTTTTTCCTCCATATTTCCTATTTTCATTATGACACTTTTCTATCTCAACCTAACGGATAACTCGTATACAGCTGGTGAGTAACTATCAATACAGAACATTTTTACATTATACATTTAATTTTTTTTATTTTGTATTCGTCTGGACAAATTTTCATACTCCAGAATAACCACCTAGAATTTACAAAGCCATGCCAATTGCTTAAATTAGATATCCCCAAAAGCATATAGCTTTTTTCTGTTCCCAGAGGAAAATTTCCATTACTTTCCATGCTACTTGAGGAGAATATAAAATTAGTACAACTTTTTTTGCATCTTCTAGAAATTAAAATGCTTATTTCGTTTTTGCTTCTCATCCCAGTTTTACCGAGCCCTAGAGAAACCCATTTTAAAGTGCATATTGGCCAGGCATGAAAGAAAACTGCACTGCATGTAAGAAAATCGTGCTGTGCATTATCAATAGGCCAACATTTTCCCACTAAATGGATTAAAATTCAAATTGAAATCGATCCTGATCATTCTGCTCGTTAATTATAGTATTAAACATATTTTTATGTAATCTTTAATAAAACAACAAACCACAATAACCACTATGCAAAACATGTGAAGACATGCACAGTGTATTTATAGGCTTGTATGTACAGTGTATTTATAGGCTTGTATATACATGTATGGAAAGTTAGTTCCAAAGTTTTCCAACCCTGTCCCAGTCCCTAAATTGATGTACGTTTTGTAGCATAAAATTCAAAAAATATCATTTTTCCCAAATTTATTCACATTTTAAGGTGAAGTTAAACCATACTTATCATATAATCATTACTAGCAATGCACCAATGTGTTAAAACTTTTTTCTGAGTGAAACTAGCTATTATATTTAATTCATTTTTTTTTTTTTCATTTTAAATGGCATTTTTCGTGCTTGCAACAGATGTGTCAGGTAGGTCGAAATAGTTGCACTATAATGTTTCTTAAGCCCTATTAATATTTTTTTGAACATGCATACTGCAGTAGCTATAATCTAAGGCGAAAATACATGTATACTAGAAACTATTATAATATTTTGTTTTGCTTGTTCTTAAAAACGCAACGAAAACTGAAGATGGATCCAAGGGTAATTTTTTTAAAATTGATAATATTTTTCAAAATAAAATTAATGATACGTAAACGAAATTTCTATTATGATTCAAGATATTTTGATTTCAAAGCCAAAATAAGTTAATACAATCTATGTAATTAGATTAACAAGGATTTCGCTAACCATACTCAAATTAAAATTCAAAATGTACTTTTAAAAATTCATAAACTAAATATTTCCCATTTTCTTTTACATTTATTTGCACATGTTGATTAAACTCGGATTTTTTCATGTTTCAATCGCAGAACTGCGTTGGGGTTAGTCAAACTATATTTAGTTCCTAAACGAATAATTTATGCAATAATTGCAAACTATATCATGTTTCTCGTTTAATTACCTTAAACGCAGCATATATCGTATGGTAAAAAAACAGAGGTATGTAAATAAAATTTTCCATCATAACATTATTATCATGTTTTTGATAACATCCCAAAAAAATCATAAAAACATCGCATTAAACCTTATTTACACCACACTGTATCAAGCAAATTTGGCTTACGACAATCAATATTGCAAACACTTTTCTAAATCAACATCATCCAGATCAGAATTATATCATATCAAAAAAAAATTATTCCTCTGAATAACACATTCGGCTTGACACTATATCGATTTTCTACATCTCATTTTTTAGTTTGTCAACTTTTTCAAGCATCTTACTTAAACTTGGAGTGATTTTGTTTTCAGCTTCCATCATGGATGTTTGTAAGAGAAGCTCAACGTTCTTTTTGGCCAGGAGAAAATACGAAAAGATTTCACTCGGTACAAAGAATGGTAAATAAGTGAATACAAATTAAGTTCAACACAAGGCTTAACTAAATCTCATGGGTCAAATGTAAAAATACTTTATGTTCACATTCAGAGAGGATTACTGCCAGACTCAAGCATGGACGACGTGTGATTGAACAAAATGGGTTCGAAATGACTGTAAATGTAAAAGCCTCAATTTCGCCATGTCCTCCGTTCAACTTTTCCTGCCCAAACCCCATGCACATCTTAACCTAAAAAAGAATGTCAATCTTGAACCTCGATGGAGCACGAAGAACATTGCATAAAACACTTCACCAATGTCAATTAATTTTAGTTCCAGTGAATTTAATTGTAAAATTATAAGTTAAATGGTGAAATGGCACCTGCACATGTTTATCCATGTGACTCACAACTTCCCCCTTCTTATTCGTAATAAAAATTGTTTTAAAAAAAATAAACTATTTTCTGCAAAATAATAATGATACGCGTTTTATTCTACAATGTGTACAACTGAATTTGAAATGCAAATCACCTATTTTGATTCCCGAAGGACCATGGGGCTATAATCCCTACTTGTAATAAGGTCAATGGACATAAGCTGGTTCCAAACTGCTGTAATTTAATATGAAAATGGTGTACTATAAGCCTCAAGGAGAAAGCATCTCGCATGGCTGCTTAATTATGCGGGATTAATTGTGTTTAAGGGTTTACACCTGGGGCCTACATTAAAGCTTATACACCAACTACTTTTAGCTAAATGGAATGAATAGTTAGAGAATGAAAAGTCATTGAATGTATTCTTTTTTCATAGAATGCATTTAATAGCTGGGATAAAATACCCATTTGAATTTAATATTATAGATATAAAAATGTAATTTAACATTTAGAAATGATTTCGAACAGAAATATACATAAACTCTACCTACATAGGCACAAATTAGAATCTGTCCTATTTGGCAACTGAAAAAGTCATGTCCCAAGATGGCTATCAAGATCACTAAAGCATTTACTTTTTTCAAGTAGTTTTGCCTAATAAATGGATCTGAATTTCGAAATTTGCACATCTCGACTTGACAAGATATTAGAGGGATTGAGCACGCCTCCTTTAATGCCCCGTCAACTGATTTACCTTAACGAGAACGCATTGGAAAAACATACAGTGGTGTCAATGTGGTTAGCATTAAGGGAGCATTAAGGGAAGCGTGCTCAATCCCTCTATTAAACATTAAATGGTGTTGAGTGATAAATTGGTAATTATTGATGAAAGCGTAATGCATTTTCCATTTAAGAGGGTTGCATACCAGAATAAGCCTTTTTTTCTAAATTATTTTTTAATTTAGTTTTGGAAACTGTTAGGAACAAATGGAATGTACGAGGACCAATGAACAACTGATAAAACAAATGATAAAACAAATGATAGAATGTTTATGCTAGGTCCTCGTACAATCCATTTGTTCCTATCAGTTTATAAAAGTAAAGTAAAAAAATGATTTAGAAAAAAAAAAACTCATTCTGTATGCATTTCTCTTAAGCCAGGAAATGGCGACTATCTGATTATACATGTACATTCATGCACATTATCTAAAATAAGATTATTATACTAAAAGAATATCCTTTATAAATATTTGATCACAGTCATTTTATATTTAACAACAGTTAACCAAATTTAACCCAAGGAAAAATCCCAAAGGTCATTCACTTTAACATTAATTTTTTTCATGTAACCACATTCATGTACATGTACATACACGTATTTGCGTATTAAATTACCGCTGAATATGCAACAAATTATACTACTATAATTTAATTAACCAAAATATCATGATGAAACGTACATGTACAGTAGGTTGAACTCAAAATCTCATTTCCATTAATTTATTAAATAACAGCCTTTCGCTTATATTATAGCTTGAAGATTCAGTTTCTAAAATTTATTTTCATAGAATATACATGTAAACGTTTTAGAAAACAAGTTACCTTGGATACTCGAATGAAACATTGCCCCCTGGTTTATTATTTTTAGTCCCTCAAAGACCGTATCAATAAATGACATACTACATGTATATGTCAAAACTTACCAGAAATAACCATCTATGGTACTGGTATTTTATTTGCCTAATATTTCAATAATGAGGGTAATCCTCTAATATGTACTGCGTGAAGCTTCAACATGATTATCAATTAGCTCTTGTTGGTCCAAAAGCAAGAATTAAAACCAGGAAATGTTGTTAGATTAAAAGCAGGAAAAGTTTTTGTTAAAAAGTAAAATGTTGTACAATTGTCAAATAGGTTTTTAAATTCAAAGCTGCCATAGGATTTTCTGCGCAGCACTGACAGGGCACTATATAGTAACAAAGTTAAATTTACGAAAGAGGCTTCAATAGAACCTAAACAAATCTGTTAACCTCGCAAATTCCTTACAAAAATGTTTGCCAATAATCCGTGTTTATTTAATCTCTAGAACAATCGAATCGGACTTCACTATACAGCGGTGCCATTGTTTGTTTCAAAATCGAATCAAACCAATAATAATACGATTAGAATCTGAAGAGCAAATATGATCAAATTTGTATGCGTATTAACAGAGTGTGTATAAGTGAAAAAGGAACAAAAGGTGAAATTGGCGAATTCACACGTAATTAAACCTAATGTGTAGCCACAACTAATGATTAATAATTTGTAAAGCTCCTGTCCTTTGCTAATCCTCGTTTTAAGCGCTGATCGTTTTAAACGATTCGCCCCCGAACAAATTAGGCTTATATGGTTTTACACAAAAATGAACATCAATATGCTAAATTAAGCCAAAATCTTCATTCATCACCATTGCAGCGCACCATCAATTACTCGAAGGAGTAACTGAGGAATGGGGGAAAAAAAGAAATTGAAGTGAATAACAAGTTTCCTGGTTCACACAAAAAGGTCTTGGAAATTGGGAAATCGATGGAGGCGTTTTGACCTACGCTCTTCTTTTGTTTGCATAATTCATAGCTTATACGCCTTAAGTTAAAAAATGAAGGCAAAATCGGATTTTTTTGGATTTAGCTTATCGACCTTAGAAGATGCATTATTCGAAGATTCACAACGGGTTTTTTTTTTTTTTTGTAAAGAGCTATTGGTGGTCGCCATCATAGCCTTATGTATAATCAGTTTTTAGCTAAAGAACAATCGTTGTTTACATTCCTATAGAATTAAAAAAACAAATAACAAGCGTACACTTTTGATACTTTTAAAATATTCTTATAATAGCACTACGGTCAAGTCATCATACTTTGTTCTAAAAATTCAGAAATTTAGGGCCCTTACATGTATATTGTAAACTATGCATCCAAATTAAAAAAATGATTAAAGTGAAAAAGTTATGTTCAATTCAATTCAATTCAACTCAGTACCCTACAGTCAGCAAATAAATGCCATTTGGTAGGGGGGTCAAACCCATTT
>JAQGCC010001423.1:0-23894 GCA_034698905.1 Xestoiulus laeticollis | reverse complement strand
GTCTTTCAATAATAAAAAACGTTAATTTTTTTGGAGAAAAAAAAATTTAATAAAAAACGCTAAAATACAGTTTTACCATTTAGGTTAGGTGTGGGAAAACGTCCTAATACTAGTGAAACTCTAGGTTTCTGGAATATCTGAATAATCTTGAATTATCCACTTACGTCTTTTGCTTTGTCTCTCAACTTCAGACTTTAATTTTTGATATTTGTCGGTACGGTAGACTAGCAGCCACGTTAGACCTACGAAAATATTTCACGAAATATAGAACTGTATGGAAAAAGCGCTTGTAATCAAATGTTAATTAATTATCGAAGAAATACGAGAAAAAAAATGATGAGCTTATAATAATATTGAGGCTCACCTTCTCCCAAAAGCGCAGTGCATATTGATATGAATAAAATCAAAAGGGTATCGGCCCACATTGTAAATTTCAGATAAATAAATGTGTTATTAGATGAAAACACCTTGGATGAAAAATTACTACAAAATAAGCCTACCGAAAGAACGAGCAGATGACGTTGCAAACCAGCAATTAAACAGAGCGCCGTTGAAATAGCCACTCTAGTTGAAAGCTCGCCATTAAGATAGCGGGAGATTAGCACGTCCTCAATCATTGGTTCATTCCTGAGTATTAAAGTTTGAAATTAGTAAACTTGTGCTATGAATTTAATTTTCATCAACCATAAGGAATTCTCGACGAAATAAAATTCGGACAAATTTATGGAAGCTTAAAGTGACAGGTTGCAAGACACGTCAGAATTAAGCGCATCTGTTGTGTCGTATTGTGTTGAACGCGTTGACACGCCTCCTTTGCTGAGCTAGGCCAATTATAAAACAGCATTCCGAGTGAAATCCTGCGGGCGACTCATAATTAACTTGTGTCGTGTTGGCCAAACAAGAATCTGTCTGTTAATTCAGCGCTTTCGTATAACCAGAAATTTGTCAGAATTCATAAAATAGAGCAAAAGTATATAGAAGTAATACAAGCATTTCAATTTTAATAGTTTACCTAATTATCCAAAGTAATATAATATAATTTAATTAATACAATGTTGGAACTTGCCTAATATACATTAATTAATTGATCAGTGGTCTGATTTCACTTTTAGACAAAATGTGATAACTTCCTCCATCTAGTACCTACAAATACAACTGAGTTTTCGCCCGTTACAAGAATAATCACAGGTTTATCCATAAAATTCCTGAAATTCCAGTGTAACCTACACTTTCGGATCACCCAACCGTAAGCCACGAATGGACTCGTCCAAAGCGAGGGGGGTTGCTGGGGATTGACGATGCTGAAGTCGGCCAGGTAAACTAAAAAGGTGGTTGCCTATCGCTGAGGAATTTCTAGTAGAAATCGTGTAAAAAAGGGGCACTTGTTAAACAGAACGAACCGGAGAATGATCTAACACCAACCGAAAGCCAAAATCCAGGTAAGAACATTGACTTTAGACGAGATTTTTTAGGGGAAATGGCGGCCACAGTTGAAATCTCGGTATTTCATCCCATCCCAGAGAGCAAGCATGCGGGTTGGGTTTCGCCGTTCCCCTCGTGTTCATTTTCTAAACAAACTCGCAAATTCTTATCTCCAAAATCACTTTTGAAAGCCCGCTTTTGTATGGTGATGGAGTATGGGCACAACACGTTTCGAAAACACAGGTGTACGTGACGAAACCCGCGCGCACTTTACAGCCTTTTTTTTAATGACACACCTGTAAATGTCCAATTGAGTGGCACTGGCGTGTATTTGCTACAGTAACAATAGAAAGGAAAAGTAATGGGAGCGTCCCCCGCCCTTGCACGCATCCTACCAGAGTAGCGATCATTGCGAATGTTTTATCATTTTAATTTGTCCACAACATTGGGCTTATTTGGTCTCTGGAATGCACCAAAGTGCCCCGAAGATTCGTCTAGGCGGCGACTTCTTTTGGGGCGTAGAGGTAGGCCTATGCATCCCATGCAGTGGGAACATACCGACACATGTATACTTTAAAAGAGTAAAAAATGCATGGGCTTTTGGATAGTAATTAAACTAGGTTTTTATCTCCACTTAAATTACGAGGTCCATGTCGATGTGCCACAGGGAAAAAACGCAACGATAATTATTTCAGATGATAAAAGTTAATTAATTCCAAAAGATGATATGCCACTGCATGTATAGGCTAAGCGATTAATTACCTGCGAAAATATAGTCAAGTAAAACTATTTTACTTAGCTGTAAGTTTTTTAATTTACTTTTAAGATATACATGTATATTTTTGGTTACTGCGGTACCATAGGTAATCACAAAAGAGATTAATGTGGCGAGAGCCCATGTAAAAAAAACCATGAAAGCTGATTTTCAGTCCTGGAATATATTAATATAGTTCCACGTGCAATTAAAATTCATTTTGTCTTCATGGTATCATGGTAGTTTATTTCAATGCACTGTAATATAGTAGTTTCTGGGTTTACTCTAAATTCACGTCACTTAACAGGATCTAAAAACCACTGTCCGCTAGTGCATCAACATTTCTAGAAATTGTGGCATTTCAAATGTAATTTTAACCAGGTTAACCTTCAGGATTATTTGGTAGCCCACACCCTAAGCTTTAATTGCCGATAAAAACGATCAATCCAGCTTTTGTGCATAACATCAAAGTCGTGCAAGTTACAATTTTAATAGAATTGTCTTGTTTGCAACTCAATGCGCATACATAAATAAAACAATTCTAAAACTGATAATAACATACAATATGATTGCTGTCTAGATAAAAGAGTCAGTGGCATCGTACGTCGATCTACTGTATTCCAAATATTAATGCATTATGAAAATGGATGAAAATCATTCGTTGAAAAACATGCCACACATGTGCTTGTAGCTATGGCTTTTTTGCAAGGTGGAACCATCTGTGGTAAGCGCAGAGCCCATTTCAGAGGTCAAAATAATGTAAACGTATCGCACGTGGTGAAAGCCAACTTTCAGTGTTTACAAAATGGACATTCCTGCACGTCCCGCAGCTTTTATCGACCGAGTAAACAGTGGCTAAACCATCTATAGAGCTTGTTAATCGGAATCTAGCAGTTATAATGAAATGTAAACAAATTTCTGCTGCAATATCATTGCTAGCAACTTTTGTTTTGCATTTCAAGCTGATGGAATTGCCATTTGAAGCATTGTGTATTAGCGCAAAAGTGCATTTAAGCCTAATGTCGCCGAATTCGTTCAAGTTTAACAAATTAACACATTTATTTTGTTACAAAAGTTCATAGGAATCGGCTAGAATGCAGATCCTACTGTTTTAGGAATTACATTCTAATAATTCCTACATATTTCAGAACTCAAAAAGAAATAACAAAACACCACATAATTGTCAGTTAGATCAGATGCAACATCTCTGCTGCAATGTAATTCGTTTAACTTTCAAAAATGACAAGATGGTACAACAAGAATGAATAAAAAGTCAGATATTATTTTATTTCTCGTGCCTGAAATTGGCTTCAATATCATGGCCAAGGGAATTTGTAAAAGCTCCGGCCACCTTGAAAAATGAGTGAGCAAGTGCAGAGTCTTATCAAGTGAAAAATCACTGGATTGGACTTGAGTACTCACACCTATAACTAGGAGTGATTTAGGCGCTGAGTGCCTCCATTGAGTCAGGTCGTAAATAATAATCTGGATGCAACTTTCATTACGCGAGCTAATCAATATATTACGTACATTATACGTTGTGGAGCCCGCCCAATATAACTTGTAGGTCTATGTCACATTAATTTTACGTAGCCGATGCACCTTGCATAAGTAGGGGAGCTTGTAATTCCACCATTTTTTATATAAAACGGAGCGGGCGTGGCTCCCAATTGTGTAAGGTCAGTTGGAAATGACGCATTTAAGCTCTTGGCCAAGTCGAGAGCGTTTAGAACATCAACGAGTAGATATTGCCATGCTAAATTGTGTCAAATTGCCCAGCGTTAATTGGTAATGGCGTTCATAAAATCTGGCTATAAAATTCTATTAAAAACCTAAATTACAGCTGCGATGCTCATAGCTAATTTCAGATTTGCCTGCGTGGACATGCACGGAAGCACCTGTAGAGATATGGTGGTCTACCGATAATGGCAGCTATAGAGCCTTAATTAGTACATGTATGCTCAAACGTATAGGAAAAGTTAACAAACTATGGAGGTAATTGGGTTTATCTAAGAGGTGAACAATATTTATTAACAATTAAACGCACAGTAGGCCTATACATTATGTGATTATCGCATTTACAGAATTTTTTCTACCTTATTTGATATACATATACATGAATGGCCTAACCAACCATTTTTTATTGAAAACAATCCCATTCAAATTCTGGTAATCATGTCAGATATATTATAACCTCGTGAAAAATGAATAAATATAAAATTAACTTTTTCCAAGGCAAAATCAATACATTGGGTGCATCGTTTTTTCCGATTCGTGTTTATTGCCTCCCATAAAAATTAAAGCGCTGCATTAATTTGTCCTCAATCGTTTTTGTCATAAACATCCTGGATACGTACCATAAGATCCTCAAATGCATTACAGAAATTAACTGTATACTATGTACATTTATGTGCCTTGGGGAAAAAGTCAGCCCACACGGTGAACGGTGTCGGGTCAGATGGCTGGATAAAAGTAGATCTAGAGTGGACACGGGACACCCACCCACATAATCCTACACAATGTTGTTTCTGAACTGTGTGCGAAAGTTTACAGTGTTTCGCACATTCTGGCCTGCACAATGGGATATACACGTACGTGTTGCACGAGAATGGCGAATTACAATTCCCTGTAAATTAATTAAAACTAGCACAAGTGCATAACGGCGAGAATGAATATAGTATGTGGGTTACTCTGCATAATGAGAAAAAATGTCATTAGATTACACATATTTAATATTTTCCCATGACAGATGCACTGTGCATCGGTATGAATATTATCAAGGTGAGGACCCTATGACAATTTATAATTACCGAGTAATATTCTATCCTTGTTTGTTAGTATTTTTTACATTCATTTTCACATTACTACATGTATTACATTCGGAAAAAAAAATTAAAATTAGGAAAGGGATCATGGGAATTTCTCCATCAATTTCATAAAAATGAGTAAGTTTAGGTTAGTTGTGAGGAAACGTCCTTATCAAACGTCCTAGAAACTATTTGTTCTTAATTCATTTTGGAATAAACCGAAAATGAAATTAAACCATAAACCAAACGCATTTGAAGAAACAGAACTATCATTAACTTGTGTTTACGTTGGCTGGTATTAACTTTAGGGTCGCATAAAATAGTTTGCATGGCACGTAGTGATTTCATCCCTATAAGATGTTATATCATATTGCATGAATTTGCATTGTTCATTGCTGGCGAGTACAATGTTTACGACCCACCTTGCACTTTTGCAAGAACTGCATTGTTCGATACTAAGTAATCCAAGTATTCAAGTTAGGATGCATGCCACAATGTTTCCTGGTTCCAAAAGTGTAAATGCATTCATTTCATGCTATCTCTCGAACCATTATCTTAGCTTTTCAGCTCACAAAATGGCACAAGTTAGAGAGCCAAAAAACCCTTTTTAAAAAAATAGATAACGAGATTGACTTTCTGAGACCCAATGATCTTAGTTAGGCGATAACTCTTCGCTATCAAACAGTAAATAAAACCAAACGGAGCGCAGCAAGTGTATTGATTTGGAGTAGTTGCCATGGAGACGTATAAGTTGCTGCCAATTCCCCCGTGATTTCCACCTTGGGTAAACTGGATTTTTACTTCCATTGTGATTTTACGACAACAGCGACAATGGTATCGGCAAGTTTGATCAGGAAAATTAGCTTTCACTAGTGTCATTGCTTTGAGTCGATCAGCGGCTTTTCCATTTGAAAGACTATCAGAGACACGGACAAATGGACAACTTATCGCATTGTCCAGAATTTGTGAGTTTTGCCACTTGCTATTTATGGCTGCACGTGTAGACTTGTGCGCCCACGAGTCTTTGCCGGCTCACTTTCATAGCACTAGTTTGCTCTTGGTTCATTTACTCAATTTCTTCAAGAATCACAACCACTGTTTATCGTTTAAGGTATAACACGATGGAAGAGCTAACAGAAGATCATGTAGAGTCGTTGAAGCAGAGGCGAGACTGGGTCAAGTTTGATGAGGATGGCAGTAGACGCAAGGAAGCCGAAGACAACCAACAGCAGCTACAAGGAGCATCTAGTGACGAACCTGCAGTGATAGCCGTGGAAAACGGTCCAAAACCCAAGGCCACCAATGGCGTTGAGGACAATGGTGCGAGCGCGGTCATCGAGACCACCCAGGTGCATGTGTCGCTGGAGCGGCACTCGCCAGCCTCAGTGTCAGTGCCTAGTCCAGCGCCTCGCGTGTCCAAGGACCAACATCCTCAAGCCGCTCCAAAGGCGGCTGCTCGGGCCAACAGGAGTGTGCCATCCAAGACAGATGGACAGTCTTCGTCTTCACCAACGTCGCCTGCAAATTCCAATACCGTGCCTTTTCCTTCAAACTCTGCAGCATCCTCCAGGACCCTCGCCTCGAACGTTCCGGCCCGCTCGCCCAAAGACCAAAACGAAACCATCATTCAAATGCCGCTTCGGGAAGCTGCCGGAGCGACACAAGCCAACCTGGAGATGCAGACGGTCTCGCTCACAGACGTAGCCAATGGCAGCCTTTCGGCAACGTCCGCCGTTCACCAAGCTCGTAAAAATGCAACTAGGCAACCGTTCGGTTAGTAAAAAAAAACGTGTCTGATTTAGAAAACTGTGCAACTTCAACAATGTCTTTCTGAGAATTCACAACATGTCATGGTGATTAGAGTAAAATTGATAGATTTATATCTCATTGTCTGATCTTTTAGCAAATGGTGACATTCTGGTCACACTTCTGCCACAAAACGAGCGATGTCCCTGGCTAACGCGAGCTGAATTTCGTCCAGAACTCGTGCCAGAAGAACTGATGTCTCAACACCTCACTGTAAGAACTATCGAGAACTGGATCTTTTTTTTATTTATCGTTTCAATAACTTTGATTTAATTCCACGCAATATTTTCAGCTAACAGTTGAGGAATATTTATCGGCCATGGAAGTCTTGGTGAACGACTTCCGATTCAATTGCTACAACATTTGCTACAAGCGGATTCTGATGGCCTGGATCCTCATGGGCTTTGTAGTGTTGCTGGCCCTACTATTCTCGGGGGTCCGAGGCATAGTGTTGTTCGGAGCTGGCGTCATTTGGTTGCTGCTCAATGCATCTGGAATCTTCGTATGCATGTGGATCAAGATCAGGGTGAGTTACTTAATTTACTTCCATAGATGCCAGCATGCAACTAAGTTACACAGAAATTTAAGATTATGCAAAGCTTTTGCAGCATTATTGACGACACATCTTAATCACTCTTTTACAGCTTCGTTATCACTTGGAAGGCTGCGTCGCGCAGGTCAATAAATATTTCTTGAAGCATAAAATAATCGTCGGTGTGGATGACCGAGGGAAACTTTCTTGCCACAAAGTCAATGTATCCTTTTCAGCCAAGTCAAGGGATATCTTATAAGTGTGCCAGGATTATCTTAAACTTTAGTGTCAAAATTCCTCGCTCATTTTAATGGGAAATACATATTAATTATTAGTACATTTAAAAAAAGTAAAACCACTTATCACTACACATCTGGTGGATATCGGATAATTAACATGAATTTAATTTGAAAGCCATATTTTGGAACCAGTACATGTAGTGCATTATATATTTAACTCTAGAGGTTTCATCATAATCAGTTTTTTTCCTTAACCTTACAAAAAGCTCATATTTGTGTATTTCGACTGTAATGATTGCGTGGTAAGTCAAATTTTCCATGAATTCTAATGGCTAGTTGCACTTATCGTCTTTAAATCTAATTAAAATTGTTGATTGGTATTCTTAAAGCGAAAATTAAATGAGATTATCGATAACGAAGACAAGATGAGGGAAGGACAAACTGATGATTCCCAGAATAGGAGAAACAATTTCCATTCCAGGATGGACATTGATGAAAGTGACATCATCATTACTGGAAATAGCAATACACGAGTATCTCGACAACAGGTATGCATACCCTTATTTCTTTCAAAATCGATTTTTACAAATTGTAGGTAAAAATTGGCAAAATTGCATGCGTCCAATTAAAGAACATGAATTTCAACACACAAATGGTATTGTTCGCAATTCACAGGAGAGAGGAGAACGGCTGTTATTACGCTACAGCCAGCGTTGGGTCAAAGAATATGTGTGCAAGAGGCTAGACTTGTCGGTGGACAGCTATGATCGTCAAGAGGGCGAGCCTCCCATTCAACCTAGGCATTGTTTAACTGCAAGATGCCCTTGTCAGTTCGTTGAGCAGCATCTTCGCTACAAACCTCGTGGCAAGTTTTGTGGATGCCAGTTCTTTGATTTTTAAAAACCCATTCCTCGAGCAATACATACTATCCTCAAATATGCATCCATTAACTTCCACCAATCTTTTTTTTAAATTCTCATTAACAAAACTAATCCTTGCAATGAAGCATTTTACTGGCTACCCAGTATTTGCGTAATACTTGTTAAAATGAAGAGAGAAAAAAAGGCGAGAAAGCAGCTATTTCTTATAAAATAGTAGCTGTTTTGCCCAATGGTGATGGACTTATTATGGATTATTTTATAAAATTCACTTCAGTACATTGTATAACTCAACTCTAGAATTTCCAGCCATATATTTTTGTGGCAGTCATGCAATTTTATTTATTGGTGCATGTTTTTGCTTTTGCTACATGCACTTTTTTGCCTGGTTTAGAACGAGCATAATATTTTTAAATCAAGTCTTGCTGTGTTCAGTAGGTTTAAATACCGATTTTCAAATGTCACTCAAAATTAATCCCTAGTTTTAAATTAAGGATAAAATGCAACTGCATAAAGCTACTGGCCACAAATACTGTTATTATCGCATGTTGGGTTCATTTGCATGCTGATGCGCAGCTAGTTTTACTCAGATTAAGCAAGCTAATGAATTTTTTTCTGCCTCTTTTTTAGAGAGATAACTGAGATTTAATTACTTTTAACGTTTTATACACTTGAGATGCTATGATCTTTGTGGACGTTTATTTTTAGTATGGTTATTTACATATTTTTTGTGCATTGTTCCATGAATTAACTAAAATATAGCTTGTTTTATTAGTAAGAATGCCAAATAAAATGTCAAATTTACTAATGAGGATGCTTTGTTTAATTTTGGAACTGCTAGTTAATTACATACATGTATTTAATGCATGAGTGATGACTAACAGTATTGTTGTGATGATTGTCATTGAGACACAATTCTAAAATGCATTTGTACATGCACAAAACTTTTAAACATTTGATTTCAAGTTTGTTGTTGTGTTTCACATCTTTAGAGAATTGTGTTGTTTGCAGTGTAATTTGTATGCACTATTAAGATCGAGCATGGTAAGCCAAATCTAATATTTTTAAGCAATGATGATAATGCATGAATTCATGACACGTTAAGGCACAAAATAAATTCATCTTCTAACTGTTTGTATTTTTTTCTATTGCAGGTTATGTGGTGTCACCTACAACAATTCCAGTTTATCCATAATAGAAAGTTAGAAAGTTACAAACGTTTCCAAATTTATATCCGTCCATAAGCTCAGTCTCCTCGCACAGGCCTTAACTGAACTCTATTATAAGATTACACTCAGAAAAAATGTAAAACTAGTATTTGCAAAGCATCTTTTAGGGTTCCATTTACAAATGTTTTAAATTGAAAACTTTTAAACTTGTTCCATAAATATGCCTGTGCAACGTGTAGATATAAACTGACCAAACATTGCAGCCCTGGACCACACTTCAAACAGTCATTCCATTTTTAACAGTTTTATTACTAATATGCATCTACAACATACAGTAGTAGTTATTTCTAAAAATGCAACTTCCTTTTTTAAATAGAAACTGTATATTGAGAAAAGTCACTGATGAAGTCTAAGGGTAAAAACCAAGCAAGAAGCATGGGAGAACAAGCACAGGAATGAATTCCTGAAATTAGCGTTTCGATTAGATTCCCGATGGCGGAAATTTCCGATTTCCCAATCAAAACGCTGATTTCAGGAATTCATTTCTATGCTTGTTCTCCCCATGTTTCGCGCTGTGTTTACCCTTAAGTTGTACATAGATTTTTATAGATGCTATTATTTCGTATATAGTGCTTTTGTAGTACGTTTTACTTTTTTTGTATGCTATACTTTACTTAAAGCGACACAAACTCGTACAAGCTTGCTCTAGATTTCCACTTGAAGCAATTGCCTTTCGGTTTATTAAATCGAATTTGAGGAATAATAAATTAAGAATGGGGTTTCTTATTATTTACATGCTTATAACTATTTATGAACTAGTGCTTGGATGAAAATATAGCAAGGTCATCCTTGTTCACAGACTATGTATAATACGATAAAAATGTGTTGTGAGATTTCATAAAAATCAATGATAATCAAAATCGGAGCTACCAAACCAGGTTTTGAAAATACAAATCATGAAGTCAATTTGAGAAGATTTACAACGGCTATATATGCCATAGCGACCAGATCAACTTAGGTTGTTATGTGTTCCAGGATTCCTTGCCGAATAAGGTGCTCGCACTGAGATCGCCTCATAAAGTGCTAAGAAAAAGATGTACGGGATTATTCAAAGGAGATCTTGAATTTCCAAAAATTGGAGTTTCAAGATCGGAACCAAACTTCACAAACCTGAGTATTTTTTTTGAGAACCACTACAGTGCCATCATCCGTTTCTAACTCCCCAAAATCCGATAAACAACGCACCTGAGAAGTTTGATATTGCATTTACATGAGCAGCTTCATTCAAGCCAGTAAGCACCAAACAAAAATAATCATTACCGCTATGTAGAGCGATTTTGGGGGCTTCCTATCCTGAGTTAAATCTAATCCTATACCATCCCCAACTGTCTGCATGTAAGTTGCCAGGATTTTGTTGTACTGGAAAAACCACTGCACCTAAATTATATTTTTTTACATTTTAAGCATGATAGTTGAAATAAAATCCTTTGCCATTCAATTAGGTCACGTCACATGCTATTCATTACCTCAGCCTCGCTTAGATTGCCCTTAATATCTGGGGGTAAAATGCTTCCGAATTCCCACCTCATTTGCTGAATCCTCAGCAGCCTGTTATAACTGGAATAAGAAAATCCCAATTGGATACAGAGGGTCTGGACACAAGTTGAATTCCTTGTCGAAATAAGGATCCAAACTTACGTGAACGCAAACAGGCATCGTTTGTTTCGCTCAAGGGCAGCATGTCGCAAATGTACGCCAGCAAAAAAGCCCTGTTCCCCGCTAACAGTAGCAGCACTGCAATGACGAGAGAAAACTTAAAACAGTTCAATTCTATTCAAGTTAGTACCCTACACCCGGCAAATAAATGTAGCATGTTTTCTGGAAATTAAATTCCCTGCTATGCTTACACGTCAACTTGATTGTCATCAAAGAGCATATGCATTTCTTCAAGCACTTGGCGGATTTTGTCTTCCTGTGGAATAACATTAGGTTGATTGTCAAAACCGGATGTAATGCGTTCATTTACACGATTCATTTGTTGTTTCAGTGGTGACCTTACATTTTCTCACACGGACCCCACACGTTTTTCCACCTAATTTTAGCAATTTGGGTAAGATTAGGCTATAGGTGTGAGGAACCGACCGTATGAGCAACTTTCCTAGAACCCTTGCAAGTATAACCAACAGCCTCCTCCAATTTAGTTTACATGTACACGTATCGTCATGCATGTGGAATTTGGGTTAAGTTAGTAATGGCGAACCGTCTGAATGAGCAACTGTCCTAGAACCCTTTGCAAATCAGCCTCTAGCTTCCACGTAATTATATGCAATCATATGCATTACGTGAACATAGAAATGTGTGACAGTCCTTGTCACCACATGATTTCACCATGGACGAACTAAAAGATAATCACCCAGACATGTGATCTTCATGTGGTGATGAAGGCCCATATTTATGTCACTGGATATACATAGGGTATACGAATTTAGTGTGTACAGCCATATGAATGAATGGGATTAATGGAGCACCCTGTAATAAAGTAATGCCACATTTAGCAGTTCAATCTAGTACACACCGATTTACACCATCGCCGTTACGAATCGTTTGGTTTTCAGGAGAGTATTTCTTTTCATTTTTCAATAACATTTTTTATGTATTTCCCAACTTTACTCATTGTTTTTTGGGACACCCTGCACTGATTCATTTTCGAAGCTGAACTTCGGGTACAGTATTCTTCTGGGCTCCATTTTCTTATATAACATTACTCACGTTAAACGGCGGTAAACTATCTGAGCTTCGCTGCAGATCGCGAACCAACTCCAAAGCTTTTTCGCCGAACATCGTCGGAATAAAAAAAAAAGTTAATAGATAAAACAACACAAAAACAGGAAATTAAAAATGTAAACAAATTTTGAGTGGGACAAAGAAAGCGCGCGCGCAAACGAGCGTTCCATCCGCTTCCGCTCGGCCTCCGATTGGCTGTTTCATATTTACTAGCCTCAAACGAGGTCCCGAAGTCCCTGGTTTAAAAAATATGGCTGCCGGGGCAACACGGGAGTTTGAAAAAGGTGTATTCTGATTTGAATTAAAATTCCCCAGCAACTAGAGGGGAAAAAGTAAAAAAAATCCCATCGTTATTGAAATTCCACAGAATCAAATTGACCAGAAAAAAAAATCTGATTTCCCGCGCAAAATCGGTTGTCCCTCCTTTTGCCCCATCATAAATCCCTCCCTCCCTCGTGCGTTACCTCCTCCTTTTTTTGCCGCTAAAAAGAACCGTGTGTGTCTAGAAAGGGGGTCGGGGTTGCTCCAACCGAAAAATTATGAAGGTGGCCCATATTCGGGCAGATTTTACCGTGCCACATATTTATTTACCGCGTTCCGATTAGCCGCATGGCATAGGATAAGCTTAACCCAAAGAGGTAAACTGCGGTTGAAACGCCGCTTTTGCACCTGAAAACCGTTCTCTCACCCCCTCGCCTCGGATTCCTCCCATCTCCCCACCCTGGACTCATCACAGTGCAATCGGCGGGAAAAATTCTTGCTCCGGACGATCCAAAGGTAGGTCCGCATTTCGATTAATAATTCACGTAATAATTGCTCTCGGAATCTTGCCTTTTCAAACTAGAATGCCGGCAAAGTCTGCAGCGATCGTAGCCGTGATTATTAAAATCGAGCAAAAGCCAACAGGTCGATGACATGTGCCGATGCCGAATGCTAATGGCTGGCTTGTTTGTGTTTTTGAGTGTGCCTCCAGAATGCCATTCAAAACGATTTTCTAAGCACCAGATATAAAATATTTAAAACCGTTTGGGCTACAGAAGCGAGGTTAGGGATAGTTGCCTGAACCGTTGAGACCAAAACCTTTTTTTTAAGCTATGTGGGGAAACGTGCGAAAGCTGCGAGAGGGGTGTTCGAGTATTACCTCAATCCTTCACTATTTTAAAGGGTGGCGATTTATTGCCCAAAAACTGGAAATCTGCCACAAGAAGAGTCGAATAATGGCCAACTTCAATGCCAACGATGTTTGTCAATTTGGTCATCGTTCACAGGTGGTTGCTTGATATTAGTATATGTTAGGAGAAGTTTTGGTCAAGGAGAGACGGTTACAATTCACCTTCAAACTTAATTGTGCCCTCTTTTTGACAATTTTATTGTACTTGCAAACTGCACCCTTTAATAAACCCTTGTCTCTTAAAAATCCACCCCTACAGGGCAATCACAGAACACACTTTCCCATAGTACGAAAGTTGCAGTGATTTTATTAGTATTGGAAGCACGGCTAATATCACCATGGACGAATTACTGTCCATGATATCACAACCTTAGTACTTGTATTCTACGGCTCAAATATTATACTATTGAAATTGAAAAGCACATCAACAATGGCAATAGTGTTCTCGGAAGCTAAGCAATGACCTAGTTTTTGCTTATTAACTATAATCGGTGTTCGCTAAACTTATTGGCATGAGTATGAAAACTGGGAGAAATAACGTTCATCTAGAGTTCTGCTTTTTATTGTTGGCCAACTTTTGGCTGATGATGATTAAAAAGTGCTAACTTGTGTATTTTGCACATCCACAGGCACCAAGTGGGGCAAAAGAGTTTGTGTGCAGTATGACAGAGTTATCCACAAGTGATGACAAGGGTAAATATGCATATCGAGTCAATATTTCGATTTCGGGGCAAATTCTTCCTTATGGTGATTTCATAATCTTTTTTTTTAAAAAAATGTGTATAGATTTGATTTCGGACACAGCAAACGCTAACCAAATAGCAGACCCAAAAATTGCCCAACCTGCTAGATACAGTACTAACGAGGAAGTTTTGTCTCGCTGGAACGATGGTTTGCTGTACATAGGACACATCCTGCAGGTAATTAAGAAAGCTTAATAATTAACATGAAGTTATTCTTTGATTGTACACGTTCATAAGCATTTTGATGAATATCGTTTCCGCAGGTAGATTATGACAACGAGAGCTGTTTCCTAAGATTCGACGATTTGTCTGAATACTGGACAAAATTTAAAGACATTCATAGGATCAAGGGTAGGTGGGGGGAAACTTGCTTAGGACATGCACAACTCACCTACCGAACATGCATATTTAATTTTTTTACCAATCTATCCAAATCATTAATCAATTATTTAAAGAACTGATTTAGAGAAACTTGACATGTTGTTAATTAGTTTAAGCCGGCCACACACGAGGCAATTTGTTGCCTGAAATAAATTTCAGAAATCTTTTAGAAATTTATTTCTGGGCAACAAATTTCTGTTTGTACCACAAACGTGAAGCAAGTGCAGACAACAAATTTCAGATTCCCTATATTTACTCACCAAATATCCCGATCGCGACAACACTGAATATGCAAAATAACAGGGAAATTGGTTTCTATTCTTATTATTTTGAAAAAACAATTTGAATAAAAACGTGCTGTGTGCACGTGACATTTTCCTGATTCGTGATTGGTCAGAAAACTGAAATAAATTTCTTGAATAGAATATTATTCCATTCAAGAAATAAGTTTCTTTTTCTAGTAAATAAATTTTAATTTCGACACACACGAGAAAATTATTAGAAAATTTATTTCTGGAATTTATTCCAGGCAATAAGTTGCCTCGTGTGTGGCCGGCTTTAGTAAGACAATTTCATACAGTATACGCTTTGCTCAGAACTTAGATGGCACTTTTGCTGCCCACTTCAATGCATTTATTTATGCAAACAAACATATACATATACATATGCAAACAAAGATATGTGGAAGCTACACTAAACAAATTCCTGTCCAGATACTCTTCAAATAAATTAACAAAGGCGTTGGAAGCTTTGTAAAAAAAAGTAATGTAATTATGTTTTCAACAAAAAACATTTGGCGCACTCTTGGTGGCCGTTTTGCGCACTCTTTTCACTCTGTACCTGGGAAAATGTCCCACGTACACTTCTCTAATTCGACGCCACTGATCACTGACCTATTTTACATATATACTTTTACTACATTAAATCTTGTTCATCCAAAACCCTAATCCTCGCTTCCCCAGCTAATTAGACATTCCTGTAATGTTAGTTTGCATTATTTCATTGATAATGGCAAAGACACTAGACTAACAATGCTTTTGGATAGAACATGCTTTAACAGGTTGTTTCTGCGGTTTTGCGGACGTTTCTTTTTCAGTGTCGGCGAGCTATTGATAATTTTAAAAGAGAATAACGTGCAAATAAATAAATAAAGACGCCGTGGTGCACTCGGCACATCTCAAGCTAATGACCAAAACACGTGGTGTCAAATGCACGAAACGTGAGTTGAACAAAAACCAAATGTATGCTCTTTTTCTTCCTTTTTGTTTTTGGATTTTTTATGTGCAAATTTCTTGCACGAGAGACTCCGTGAACAAAAATGTAAAAATACTCGTCTGGCAGCACTGACCATCCTTATAAACAGAAATGGTGCGATCTTAACGAACAAATAACCATTGCTCTATGCCGGTTTCCCTATATGCAGAATTACATCATCTGAAATTATTACAGCTTCTAAAATTATTTAGCATCAATTAGATTGATGATGACATTTTGACTATACTCTTCTTAAGTGTAGTTTTAAGGTTTTTTGCATTTGGATCAAATGCGTTATTTGCATAGTCCAGTTTTCTTTGTTTCCTTCATGTTTTCAATATAAAACTAACGACATCATCGTTCAAGTGTGGTTCTAATTTGCATTGTTGTCAGCGGTGTTAGCCGTAAAGACCGTGCCATTTTTTGTTTCAACAAATGCAACAAGTGTACAGCTCTTAAAAACATTTGCATGTTGCTTGAACAGCATGCATGCATTGGCTACTTTTCAATTAGTTTGGTGCTTGTTTCTAATATGGATTGATAGCTTGCACGTTAGTTGTTACAAATGTTTCAAATGTTCTCAAAATAAAATGCCTGCATTCACCCCCAAATACTGTAATGCTTGACACAGTATCAATACATAGTTTGAAGTTGTAACTGATAAAATCTCAATATGTGTGCCAAAAACACAGTTTGTAATTGCATGGCATTTTTCCTAGTCAAGTTTCCCTTCCTGACTCGCCATTTTTGATTTCCGTTAATTACAGGGCCCAGCAATGACTCTGACATAACCTGCTCTTTGTGCCTGAGCGGCGAATCAGAGCCGCCCAACCAAATTGTGATATGTGATCATTGCGAGGTGGGATATCACCAGGACTGCCACATACCCTCTATACCTCACAGCACACTGCTACCCGATGTAGAGTGGAATTGCCGCCTGTGCGTCTTCGGAGACACTGCCAAAGTAAGTCCAATGGGCCGTATGAAAATTGGAAAATCGAATCAATTGCAAATTTAAAAAAAAAATTGTTTTGCAGATAGGAGGTGCTTTAAACAAGGGACGGTTTGCCAAAGAGATGCAAGCAATGAAGCAAACATTACCATATGACGTAAACTGCTTTTAATCCTACGAATTTCATGGGTCAGGATGCGGTCATACTTTGTGCTTTCTATTAAAGATTTATTTTATTTATAGATTAAGTTATTAACATGGGATGCCCAGCACAAAACAAACCGAGAACAGACCTACTGCTATTGTGGTGGCCCTGGAGAGTAAGTGTTACGTTTGTTCTTGTTAATGAAAATTAAAAATACAGCATTTGTCATCCAAATTTTGGCCTTTTCCCAGTTTTTAATAAAATCTCTTGTAATTACAGCTGGTGCTTTAAAATGTTGCAGTGTAATGTTTGCAAGCAGTGGTTTCATGAAGGTAACCATTTTAATACGACAATCTTCAACTCATTAAATGTTTCGACTAATCTTCATATCTTTTCTAGCTTGTATTCAGTGCTTATCAAAACCTCTTCTTTTTGGAGACAGGCAAGTTTCTCACAACCAGTTATCGTATTCTGTTGTTGGAAAGCAACAATTTGAGAATTGATTTTCTCAGTAAAATAATTGTGTAAAATTATTAGCTATGAAAATGACAATTCATAACGAGTTTTGATCCGTGCAGGTTTTATGTATTTATGTGTGCCGTGTGCGGTGGAGGCCCTGAATTCATCAAAAGGTTGGAGTTGAAATGGTGAGTACAGATGACTTGTATGGCTTTACTCAACTATGTTTTGAGGATTTTGTGTTCACACCTGTTAACTGGTATTTGCAGGGTAGACCTCATACACCTAGTCTTATTCAACATAAGTCTGCAAGATGGCAGAAAGTATTTTGACATTGAGGACTGCATTATCGGCTTCATTCAGAGAAATTGGGAAATGCTTCAACTACAGGGCACCGTAGCTAACACCCGGCCAAATGAGAGGTTGGAAATTGTTAGAAACACGATGGAGGAATTTCAAACCCGGTTCAAGTGTGCTAAAGAGATAAGGAAGAGAGCCAGTTTATGGGGATTGCGCTCAAAAGTCCCTCCTCCTGCACCCAGAGTAAATATGAAGAAGTCAAATCTCTTCACCGAAAGACTTAAGAAAAATTCAAAGGTTCACAGGTAAGGTCTGAAAGGCAAACTATTGGACAATTCATTCAATGTTTGCAAACCTCTCATAATTAGTCCAAAGCCCAAATTAAATTTACATAAAAGCTGCTGCTTTGACAATGAATACCATTTTTATTTTCTTAAGTGCCTTCATGTCCCTGTCTAGCTATGTGTCATCTGCAAGAAAAATCCGGCAGCAAAACAAGCTTGTGGCCCAAGACGTCATTTTGGAGAATGGCGAAAACGGAAACTGCCCTCACCAATGCTTGCGTAGTTTACCTGAAGATGCAACTCCGGAGTCTGATAGCTTGTTTAACAAGCTTAGGCAAAGGCTAAAGGATGTTTTAAAACATTCAAAAGTAAGTCATTTTTTTCTCCCAATTAAATGGCCAATGTGTTATAAATTCTTCTTGAATGATTATCCAGTGGAATAAGCTAAAAACATTTCATTTGCTTTAGGCTGAATGCTCGCTAGTATTGCCACAGTTGACTGAGGAAAAGAAAACGCCTCCAAAACGTCCAAAGAAAACCGAAAATGAGGTTGTTGAACAAAAGCTCAGCAAACTTCCTAAGCTACCAGTAGTGGATAGGTCAGTCAGCCATGCAAAACCAAGAAGAAAATACGTTCGTCGTAGTCCAAGTTCCTCAGCATCTAGCAATAAAACCATTAGAAACTGTGATATCCTCGAGGACGTTGAACACGCGTCGATAAAAGGAAACCTAGATTCAATCATTCCTCCACCAGCCGATTTCCTAGGTCATAGCAACCCCTTTTATGACATGACCCTCAAGTGTCAGAACTCGCGCCGCCCACAGAAGCGCCATCTAAGTCAAGAAGTTGCACATGTGTCGAACACTGCTGAGGGCAGGCGCAAGCGGCCGTGCAACAACAGAGTGGGTAATGGCGTCACTAACTGCATTCCCGTTCTTGTCGAGAAATTGGAGACAAAGACGAGCAGGAGGCTTGCCAACAATTCCAGAGTGGATGTGAGCAACTCTGACTTGAGCCGTAGTCCGAGTTCTCGTGGAAAGTTCAGTTATGCAAATGGAGCAGCCATGCATCAAGTTAAAGACACTCCTGTTGCAGGAGCGAATGGCTGCTACAAACAAGTTAGAAGAGTTAGTAGCGGAAGTGCCATGAAGCTTCTCGGAACACGCATCAACCCTGGTGGAAAAGTACAGTACCTCGTTGAATGGAATTAATTTTTCTTGAACTTTTTGTTTCTAGGGTCTTGTATTTTTTGGTTAAAAATTGTAATATCATCCACTAAGCTTTTATGGTCCACTGAGCTTCTGCCTCAGCATGGCAGTTCCATTGCCATCATCAATTAATCACTCGGTGACCTGTCAGTACGGCATATAAAAAATTCAGGCTGCTGAATCTCTGCTTCACGTTTACATTTTATATCCAATGGGAAATTGTGAATCTTTACAAGTTCATGTCTGGGCTTATAAAATGGTCCTTAGTGACTATACGGCAACTGCTTTCTGTGTTCTTTATCATGTACTTACTATGGCATATGGTACCTGCATTTGGTTGCTGGATTTTTGGATTTCCTAACCAAAACCACTGCCATGTTTTTTTTAACAAATAGCCTTGACCGCATTGACGTGAATTTTGAAGTCGCTTGGTAGTTTTTGGCGTGTCATAATTTGCCAAAGCTCTGTTAGATCCCCAATAGGTTTATTGTAAAATTGAAGCTATGAATTATTTTCCACGAGAGTGAACTGTTGCTCCCCTTGAATGGGTGGGTATTGTGCATAAGAAGCCACCATTTTTTGTAATGCGCCTATCCCCAAAGATGAGGGTTTGGATGGTTTAAGTAGCGCCATTATTTGTACATATGAGTAAATATACTCGAAATTTATTGTGTGCGTGAAAATTGATTTGTGATACAAAACCCGCCTTATTCAATGCGCGTAGACTAGTATTTCATGCATACGTCATTTCGAATTAGTTACGACAAAGCACGATCAGTATTTTTGTTTTAAATTCGTTCTCCATATTTTGATAACGGTGGTCTGATACATGTTATTAATTTTATTTTAACGTGTCTCACCAGACAGTCAATAAATCTTTAATTCACACATTATATAGTGCAAGTTGTAACGTTAAAAGTTAAAACTTTATGAAGTACATGTACATTAATTTTGGGCCAAATAAAATTTGGGTGTGTATAAATTTAAATGTGAGAAACATTAATCATGCCCTTATGAATTTGAATTACATTAAACCTGGACATATGCATTTTTAAAACACGCAGTGCATTAAAAAAACAGCTTCAAATTGAATTTAATTGATGAGTAAAGATTTTGTAGCATATCATTTCCTGGCAAGAAACAGAGGGCCACCAAATAGCTTTTTGTTTTTCTGAAAATATTTAGACCTGTGCTGTCATTTTCTTTTCATTTTACTGTAATTGAAAAAATAAACAAATTATCGCTTACATTCGGTCATGGATAATAGTTTTCTTTTATAACTTCGATGCTGATATTTTTGATTTTATCTGATACAGTGATCACTTTTCATTAAATTGATGTTAGTGCATACTTTCCTTTATACAAATTCTTTGTATAGTGACCACTTGTAACTTTAACAATTGTTTTGGGTGGTCGCCTCTAGCAGCTTTCACTGTACATGTACATTTATGAGGAAATTTCCTAGATACCTTTTATCTAAATCAGTTGAAATCTATGTTTATCTACTTTTAAGTTGAAATCCATTCAGTAACTACAGCTAAAAAAAATTAGGAATTTATTTCCCTCCAAAATTTCAAAAAAATTGTTTTTGGCACGCCAAATAGCAAATCACCATTTAGCAAAAACCTCAGGTCCTCCTTATTCAAAATGGCGGGTGGTTCGGCCGGTGATTGGTGTCTGATCGAGAGTGATCCCGGAGTTTTCACGGAATTAATAAGGGGATTTGGTGAGTGAAGTTTCTGTTTGACGGGTCATTGAACGTTGACCCGGCGTGAACTTCATCATTTTAATTTGCTACTTGAATCGCACACGCGGCGAAATAGTATGCGACTTCATACCGTTGACATGAGTGCATGACTATGAGCAATTGGTATAACCTAAATCGTCGCTTCTTTTTGTTTAGGCGTCAAAGGCGTTCAGGTAGAAGAACTATGGAGCCTTGACAAAGGAAGTTTCGAGAAATTAAAGTAAATTTCCTCAACTTTAAATGCTTACGTAAATAAAGCGGCACGTGCTTGGCCCCCTCGTGTTAGTTTTTTAACCCTATTTCAGTTTGCACACAATGGGAGATGAGAGGGGTCATCCAATAAGTTGCCCTTGTATATTTATGGAAAAATAAACTTTAAATAGACAAGAGCACCTTTTCTTAAAACTTTTTAAATGTCATAAACTTGTGCATATTTTCAGACCAATCCATGGACTCGTATTTCTATTTAAGTGGGCGCCTGGAGATGATACCCCAGGTTCTGTTGTCATTGACAGCAGGCTTGATAAAATATTTTTTGCCAAACAGGTGTGTTTCTAACAGTGCTTAACACCTTCACAATAAGAAATCGCGTTTACGCCTGATTATGATATCAATTTCAGGTGGTCAATAATGCTTGTGCCACGCAAGCCATACTGAGTATCTTGCTAAACGCTAAACACCAAGACATCGAACTAGGAGAGACGCTGACCAATTTAAAAGAATTCTGCCAAAGTTTTGATGCAACGGTAATAATCTTATTTTGCTTAGACTGAGCCATACAATGAAATTTCATCCAGTAGAAAATATACAAAGTTTTTATCCCATAAAACAGATGAAAGGACTCACACTAAGCAACTCTGAGACTATACGCCAGGTTCATAATAGTTTTGCCAGGTAATTTCGCACAAATTGTACTATGGTCTGATAATGAAATCCATTTTTCATTAAATCTCATTACTGCTTCATATTCAGGCAACAGCTGTTCGAATTTGATGGGAAACCAGCCACCAAAGATGATGATGTGTTTCACTTTGTTGGCTACATCCCTATAGATGGCCGTCTTTATGAATTGGATGGATTAAAAGATGGACCCATTGATTTAGGTGGGCTTACCTAATAATATATTTTACAATCGATTTCTCTTGGTACTGCAACGGAGCCTAACAGATAAAGGGATCTAAGCTTTATGATAGCACTTGTCACCTTCAGAATTGACATAGTTTACAGATTTCCACAATTCAGGCTATTCTGTTTAAGAAACATCTATGTTGAAGAAACTTGCTTAGCAATTACTAGTGGAATAGTCTTGTTTCCAATCAGCTGAACTATTTTTACATTTCACGTTTCAGGCCCTGTACCTGTTGACATGGACTGGACAGATGTTGCCAGACCAGTTATAGAGAAGCGTATTCAAAAGTATGTCTTCAGAACCAAATATTTGCGATTTACTTATAGAGAGTTTCTGAATTCTATGTTAAACTTTTAACTTTTATCGCTTTTTTAATTATAGATATAGCACTGAAGAGATTCATTTTAATTTAATGGCCATAGTTTCGAATCGTCTTTTAATCTATAGGAAGAAAATTGATCAACTCATGACGCAGTTAGATGTACGGATCCCCACTCTTCTTTTAACCGACTGCTCTAATATTTTTAAATCAAGATCTAATTTCCGAAATTCATATTTACAGGACGGTGGCATGGAAACCGATGATATTCATTCAGAAATTAGCAAGTTACAAATACTTGCTGCTGAAGAAGAAAACAAAACAAAGCAGTATCAGGTAGAAACAGATTCCCGAGTGATTTGAGGACAACTAATTGAGATCTGCAGGATCAATATTAGATTCAACTTTTTTCTTCAACAATTTCAGCTCGAAAATGTAAGAAGAAAACATAATTACCTTCCACTCATAATGGAGCTTCTGAAGCTTTTAGCCAAAGAAAAACAATTGCAACCAATGTTAGAAAAGGTAAATCTGCTTCCCTTTCAATCAAAACATAATGGACATTTATGATTATTGCTGAACTAAAACATTAATTTGATTGTTTGTGTAATAGGCAAAAGAAAAGACGGCACAACTTCAACAAAAGAAGGATAAAAAGCCAGAAGTAAAATAAGAAGTCCTGAATTTTGTTGGATTTCTTGATTTTGTTCTACTGCCCTTGTTTCTGCTAGAAATATACCTATCTAAACTTATTTTTGTTTTGTCCTTTGTTGATAGTTTAAACTACTTTTAGAAATGCGGATGAAATGACAGTTGAAAGAATACTTACTTAAATCCTTGAGATGCCATCCGTAATTATCAGAAAAGTTAATTCCATACTATCAAACTTCCTTGGAACCTTCGAACTTAGCAAAGATGCACATAGCTGGTTCTATAGATGATGCCGAACTTAATGAAGCACTATAAACTGAAGCACTTTAAGCACCTGAAAATAACAAAAATGCTTCCTAAATTTCATTTTGATAACTAATAACTATTAAGTTTTGTTGAAATGACTGCTACTACTAAGTTTAAACATTTAATTGATCATGTAGGCTATAGAACCGATTTTATAATAGATCCCAGTGTCACAACAATTACATCCTTGATAATGAAACCTGCAGCCAATGATATATACTTGGGAATTCAAATGCATTTTAGTTAATTGGAAATTTATGCAAGTAACAGTCGATGTTGAAAAAGTATATAAATTAATACTTGTCACTTGTCAAGCTCTAACTCGCAAAAATTAATGTAAAAATTGCACATAATCAGACCTCAAAGTAAGAATTTACGGTACTTACGTATTATCCTAGACTACCTCAAAAATGCAGTACGAACTGCTAGGAGACGCCGGCCTGCGGCGCTGCC
>JAQGCC010001422.1:0-23895 GCA_034698905.1 Xestoiulus laeticollis | reverse complement strand
TAAATTTGCATATTTCAGGGTTTTTATCACGAATATCAACCCCCGAGAACAAAGGAAAAAACCGGATGAGGTGTGTATATATACATAAAATATTTTTCAAATAGTGAAAATTTCTGATAGTAAGGAGATTTTGTAATGTTCAATGTTTAAATATTAAAAGGAGACATTTTCACTAAATTTACATGTAAAAGTTTTTCAAGTATTAATTTATGAATTCTACAAGTTAATGCATACACCTGTATTTTAAATATTACATGAACACTGTACATGTATATTCTGTATACTGCAAAACCTATGAATAGCGCTCACCATTGGGACCGAACCATAAGGTGCACTACTTGGATGGAGAGTGCTATTTGTAGGTTCAGCTGGTTCTATAAAATTAATGTTTGCTGACTGTGGGAGATCGCTATTTACAAGTTTTGCTATAGTTGCTACTAAAGCTATAACACCAGAGTTAATACATGTACATTACATGTAGACTAGTATTGAAAGCTTCACCTTATGAAAATTAAATAAGGCTTTTTATAAATACTCTTGATTCTTTTATGCAGAATTGATCTCTTTAATTTGAAGTCTTCTTGAAAAAACAATGAAGGATCCCCTTCATCACATAAATTTGGGTTAATATCATATTACTTTTAATTAAAAATAATTTCTTTGTCTTGTTAAGGATAGAAGCTATGCTTCGGAAACAGATTTAAAATAAATTTATTAGCTTTTAACTATGCCTATCTGATCAAAAAATCTCGTCATGGATACGTTCTTATGACTTAATACTTAAGTAACGAACAAAAGGATTTCTATAGAAACGATGCTTTGAAGATAATTGCAAAGATCAAATTTCTTATCGTACATTTTGGAGTTCAACGCAATTATAAAATAATAAGCTCGATGTGTACTATATGTGAATATCAGATGTGACAGGCTAATATCCAGTTTTGTTCGTAGATTTCGAAGTTCGAAGTAAAATATACATGTATAGTTCCAAGAACGTATTTTCTGAGCCAATATCTAATTTTTCAACTAAAGATCTACACGGGAGGAGTTTCTTAGGTTTTTATGTTCCAGCTTTCAATGTTTGCCAATCTCCCTCTCAATTTTCGCAGCAAAACTTTTTCATAGAAAAATGTTCACTCTCATATTTTTGTGATCATTGACAAAGTAATTGGACGATTTTATATTGAGATGATGGCTGCACAACTTAATAAAATATATTTTTCAGGAAATTGATTTTAATAATAAATTTACTAAAAATACAACTTTTGCCCTTTGTGGTTGAATAAAAATGTAGAACATTTTGACGACATTTTTTCAGATATCCTAATATAGATAAAACTAATGTGTTTAACTAATGTGTTTGTTATGAGCATGTGATAATATCAAGATTCAGATGATCATTTCCATTTTTCATACTTTTGTATAATTTTACCTCTAGAATTATTTCAACGAAAATAATTGTAATGACTACTAGAGAAAGGCCACTTTTGTTAGTTCAACGATAAAATAAATGGGTTCCAGAAATCCAGTCTTTGCAATATAATGAAAGCATCCTTTTTACTTCTGTATCAATTACTATGCAGCATTGGATAAACAGTGAAATTTCCTAGAATCCTTTGAAAATTGCTGCAACAACGAGAGTTCTATGCCCTACACTAACAAGCACTGCACTTTGAATAAAACCTATGCATGATTGCCCCACTTTCTGATGAAGTACAAGGTTACATGCAACGGTAATTCAATAAAATTCCCTTGCAAATGATTTCTAGCGATAGAGCATCTGTTGAGCCTTAAGACATTGGCGTTTTGCTGTCACTGTCAGCATTAGACTTTTTCAAAGGCTTTGCAGTTCTGTACGAGCTCAGGCATGCCTGCAATGCTAGCCAATCATTTATGCCTTTGAGCTAAATTGATCCATAGAGGCAGAAGTTGCAAATAGTTTCTGGCAGCCCTAACGTCTCTTGTGTTCAGATTACCCATTTTAGATGTAGACCCTGAGTAGTTTAGAGAACTAACCTTTGACGTTGCTAAGCAACGAGTTCTTGTTGCTTGACACTTACTGAGTCAATTTCGTCCCCTTTCACTTCCAGTTACTTCGAGTTCGTATTCGTTTGTCTCCTTTGATTAACTTCACCTGGCAGCCCAAAATCAAGTCCTCCAGAAAAAAACTTGTTGTAGACGAGCACATTTTTTTGTTTCATTTCATTTATTTATTATTAAGCCCCAGACCAGACTAGGCTAGAAACGCGCGTTTGGTTAGCCTCAAACAAGGCTTTTAATTTTTAAAAAAATTTCGCACGAGATATTAATGTGCAAATGTTATAATTCTAGAATTTAAATTAAACTCGATGCCCTGTTTGAGGCTAGCAAACGCGCGTTTCCAGCTTAGTGTGGCCTGGGGAAAAATGCTGAAAAATTCCTGAAGTTAGGCAATCACTGCTCGCATTCGTGTTATACTGGAAAGCCTGCTATATTTAAAACATGCTATATAGGCTATCCATACAAGCTCATATCATGTTGTTTTCGATGTTACAGGTTTTATTTTAGTATCATTATAACAAACAAAATATGAGATAAATTATTAATGGTGTGTTTCACAAAACATATATACAATCGTTGTACGCACGCCGTATATTTGAATATTGTTTTATTTAACATATTATATAGTGTATACATTTATCTCAAATTCTGAATAAGTTTTGAAGCATTATGAAAGTGGCTTCTATTTCCACTCAATAATTAAAATTTAATAGATATTTTTGAAATAAATCTGCACCACACAAAAAATTAGGTTGATAATGAATAATTTTGATTATGCAATATGATTTTGATTTCATTTTTAAATAATATTAGAGGGATTGAGCACGCCTCCCTTAATGCCCCGTCAACTGATTTACCTTAACGAGATCGCATTGGAAAAATATACAGTGCTGTTAATGTGGTTAGCATTAATGGAGCATTAAGGGAGGCGTGCTCAATCCCTCTATTGTCATCCATGAATCTATGAACATTTCTTAGAGAAATGACTGAAATTGAATTTATTTTCAATCAGATTTTTTATTTAAGGTAAGAAATAATCAAGAAATTTTCTGAAATTAAACTTCAGTTCCATATTATGCAGTATTGAAATAGAGCCTATTTAAGCCAATCAACAACTAAAATTGTACAATGTAAAGAATAAGGTTAAGCCTATTAAGCAAAAAAATGTTAAAGAAAATAATTCAATATGTGGGATAACTCTGTACTTAAGTACATTTTTATTGCATATGCACATGTATAAAGAAATGGAGCATTTAAGCATTTCCCCTTTTATGCACTTATCAAATGCGGGACAGGGTGCATATAATATAACTTATATAATTTTATATTAATCAAGGGTTCAGATCGATATTTGCATATCATAATGTCATTTTCGTGTCTTCCATTGAAACTGAAACGATGTGGAAATGAATGTCTCATCAATAAATTCCCACTTGGATGTAAATCTGCATTGAAAGATTTAATTTCGTCAAAAAATTCCGAAATGAAGTTCTTTTGGGAACAAGATCTACTCTTGAGTGAATGGTTGGTACTCGTATATTAGCATTCAAATTAAATTGTATAACTATATGAAATTAACTTGACGTCAATACATTATGCTTTATTTAAAAAAATATACATTGTATAATTGAATGCGAAGAATAAAGGATAGTTTCAAGCCTGCAGTTTGACAACGACCTATATATATAGAACAATTTTTTATTTGCCCTTGACGCCATCAGCCCTAGTTGCTCATCTGAGTGGAACTTTGTTTGCAAGTAATATTTGATTGTGCGAATTAAATATTTTGAGATATTGTTCCATACTGCCAAGTTGGAAGTGGTGGATGTTTAATATTAATTAAGGTATAGAAGAACAGAAAAATAGACGAAAATTACGTTTATCGCGTTCTAATATGGCTGACTGATCCTCTTACCCCTTCCGCACAAACTGATTTTAAGCTACATGTATTTCGGTGCATTATGACTGTACATTATATAAAGTATGAGTGCAATTACGCTAAATTATACGGGCGACTTTATACTTTCATAGCGTCTTTGCAATTATTTCTCATCAAATCGTCTCATTTTTGCACTACTTCAAATCTTTAATAACCTATATCATTCTTATTTCTTATAAAATTAAAGAAAATTGAGTTTGGATTGTCCGGACGTTTTATGGCTCACTTATCGTGTAATTATTAGCTACGTACATGTATATGTATTTTCGTATTACAAAAGTTGGTATCATTTTCAAAGATGAGACCTATAGCACTCACAATACCAATTGCAGTTAATTATTAATGGGTTCCATGGGAAATGCGTACATAAAAAGCTTACAAAACTCCCTAACTTTTTCTAACCTATTATACGAGAGTTCAGTAATTCTAGCTTGGGCTTGTACATGTATAAGGCTCTTCTAATTTCATATCGAAATCCCAGGTGGGAAATTTCAAAACAGATTAAGAAGTTTTAAAAACTCAAAAAATTCAATGACATTAATGTACACTGTATGTATACAAATAATGTACATGCATAGATTTTATGCATATAGTGTTTAATCACTTTCACGCACAATAGCATTGGCCTATGTACAGTAGATCATTGTGCTTTAATTGGGAAATTCACTCCATCGAAAATCCAATCGAAACGCTGATTTCAGGAATTCATTCCTATGCTTATTCTCCCATGCTCAACGTTGTTCTTACCCTATGGTGTATTTTTTTTTTTTTTTTTTTTGGGAAAAGAAAAACATTATGTAAACAAAGTAGCGAGCACTTTAGCCATATTAATCCAATTAACGCGCCACCGATGACCTTTCCCGTCCAACACAATTTCTCGGTTAATCAAACAATGAAACAAGGGAAAATAAATCCTTGATTAATTGGTCGCGATTGCGCTAAACCAGATAGAGATCCTAGATGCACTATGCCGATTTTGTATCGCGTATACAGTCGGTCGGTGCTGCCGCCCAACCTAGCCTTACATCTTTCACGTTTTCGAGGTAGGCTTTTCCATTCACTTCGGCGGATCATTGCGCCAAGAATGGGTATAGTTAACGTTGGAAGTGATGCACGTGCTGGATAGGGCTTCCTCTCCAATCGATATTTACCAGAATATAGCTTTCGGAGCATAGAGGTCACCTGTGCAACCTGTTCGTCCAGATTTCGTTTTACAAAGAGCGAGTTGGAACTTGTCAGGATTCGAAGGGTGGACTTTTTTTTTTTAGTACCATCGATGTTCGCAAACTTTCTCAACCAATCGGTTTGCTTCCAAATCCCACGCTACCGGTGTTCCTCCAGTACTATCCCATCAAGAAGGATGCGGCGGCAAGACTGAATCCATGTGCTCGCAGTTCCATCACTCGAACACAGGAAACTTTGAAGCGTGAACGGTCTTTCCCTTACTTTTAACCATTTTATCTAAATCATTTTTTTTTGCAAAACTAACCACATTTCATCAACTGTTAACATCATTTCAAATGGATGCTTGGTGGATTTTCGCCTTTTTTGCTCCCCTGGTTTTGGCCAGTACGAGGTAAGAAATGAATACTTTTTCAAATTCACAGTTAGCTTGTCTTGACATGTCACAAAAAAGGCGGGAAAACTTGATAATTGGACCGTTTTGAGAAATATGAAAGATGGGCAAGATGGTAACTAAAGGGGTTGGTGCGTATGTCACTGCATTGCTAGCTTGGGAATCAAATCATTAATTCTTATAGGATAATTATAAGAGGCTAATTAAACTAATTATTAATTTTTCGATTTTTAAAAGTTCGAGAAATGAGATTTTTGATGCTTTGACTATACCATCGTTCATGATGTCATCTGGGGCTTTTTGCAGTGTACACGTGATTAAAATTAAACAGCATGTTTGCAAATGCTTTAAGCTATTAAATATAATGTAAATATGAATAGTCATCCGCAATGTTAACATATTTTTTTTTTATGAAACTTGACAATGTTGACCACGTTTTTCATTTTCAATGCTATTTAAGATAGTTTTACAAATCGGAATCACACAATTCTATCACACATGTATCACGATTTCAATCCTGGTCCTTCAATACCACATCTAATGGATTTTTCTGCATGCTAATATAACAGTTGCATTTGATTCTTTATTCAATACCACATCTAATGAATTTTTCTGCATGCTAATATAACAGTTGCATTTGATTCTTTATATACGGATACTTTTCAGTTAGATTGCGCTCAATTGAGATGCAAACTCGGTGTATGATTTTTTATTATAATCACTGCATGCAAATGTAAAAAAGTATATTTTATTCGTTTTACATGTCCATGTAAATACATTCAATTAGATCGTGCCTAATTGCAATGCAACATGTCAACTGTAAAGTTTAGTAGTTTGTGTAAAATTATATCTGATGCATCCATTACTTTTGCATGACATTAATTGATGGTTAGCAAATAAGTTTGGAAGACTATTTTTCCCAAAGTTTACTGAAAATGCTTTTTACCTTCACCAGCAGACAGTTTACTTTCTGTTGTTTATATGTAGGCTACTTGTACATGTACTGTATGTTGTTATCCAAAGTGAAAAATCTCAAGTGGTCTCATAGAAAAAAAAACTATGAGATAAGCAGATGAGTTTGTCGCTCTTTATAATAAGATTTTATGAGTTCACCTTTGCGAGTAGGAACAACTGATCCAATTTACTTTCATGTAGGCTACATGTATGTTGTTATCCAAAGTGAAAAAATCTCAAGTGGTCTCATAGAAAAATATTATGAGATAAGCTGTTGGATTTGACGAGTCTTTACCTTTGCGAGTAGGAACACATGTTCCACTTAAAAATAACTTATTCGACAATACTATAGGAACAACAAACTGAACGTCTGGCAAAATTCCTCATTGAATATTCGCGATTAAGAAGTATACTCTACATTTTATCTTTATTTATTTTGAACGCTTCATTTGATACAATTTCCTTCACAGCCTTGTGTTTATCACAACCCTGTCGAGCATCTAGCTGTCCCATTTTCTGTGGACGTTCAAGTATAGACTGCCATTTGCTTTACTTTTTGAGATATGGTTTTTGAAGCATACATAATGTATATTAAAATGTAACGAGGCAATTTCACAAGGTAATCGAATGGCGTTTAACTTGTCTAACCCTTTCAAGGCTGATGCATGCAGTGTTAAATTAATTTGAAAGCATAGTAAATATTTGATAAGCACAACACATTCAACCTGGCAATTCTTGGGGAGTTGGAATATAGAATGATATGAAAGACGAAGTTGCATTTTCATTAGTTATTCATTCGTGAAAGCTAAGGGCTTAATCGCGAACTTGATATAATGAGTAGGAATTACGCCGGTTGAGTTCTCAACCTTTACGTAACTTTCAGTCACAACGATGTATTTTTATTCTCTTGTATCGCTCCCGAAGGATCTTGGTTAGGATTTTTAATATAGTTACAGGTACTTGGTGCCACTTGTTCTCAACTCGTATATGTCGCGTAACGCTGTTTGAACCATTTCAGTTTTAAGCTCAAGTGTCATGGTTCTGCTCCAGTCAGCTCATTGTTGCCTAAATGCTAAACCTGAACGAAATTAGAGTTAAAGGGGAACTGATCGAAATATTTTAGAAAAGTTTCAGGTCACATAAAATGGATATTTTTTCAATTAACTTTGCTCTTATAAGTTATGTGGTATTAACTTAACTCAGTACAATCTTTGGCGAATAGTCAATTATCAGTAGTTGTATATAAACAGTCATTAATAAATATCTGCCTTGACATAATTCTAAGTACATTTGTAATTAACATGACATCTGAATTGCAAACACCTTGATTTAATTTGAAAATGGTCATGTATAAGTTATACCGGTATACATGAAGCAGCAATAACGTATTTCATTATAAAACGTTACTTAAGTTGATCAAGCAAGTGAGGTCAATAAAAAGACCTGTTCTACAAATTTACCACCACGAAGCACCAGTTTTAAAAAGTTTAGAAAAGTTTCAGGTCACATCAAATGGAAATTTCTCAATGAGCTTGCTTTTATAAGTTATATACGTGGTATTAACTTAATTTGGTACAATCTTTGGCGAATAGTCAATTATCAGTCATTAATAAATATCTGCTTTGACTGAATTCTAAGTACATTTGTAATTAACATGACATCTGAATTGCAAACACCTTGAATTAATTTGAAAATGGTCATGTTTAAGTTCTACCGGTATATACATGTAGCAGCAATAAGGTACCTCATTATAAAACGTTACTTAAGTTGATCAAGCAAGTGAGCTAGGTCAATAAAAGGACCTGTTCTACAAATTTACCACCACGAAGCACCAGTTCTAAAATTTTACCACCACGAACCACCATTTCCATTACGTCTGTTCATAAGCCACCTAACATTTCGTGGTGGAAGAATCGTAAAAAATCCCCAATAAATTTGGCAATTAG
Source organism: Xestoiulus laeticollis (assembly GCA_034698905.1). Classification (NCBI taxonomy): domain Eukaryota; kingdom Metazoa; phylum Arthropoda; class Diplopoda; order Julida; family Julidae; genus Xestoiulus; species Xestoiulus laeticollis. The sequence continues at coordinate 15,440 of JAQGCC010001422.1, read as the reverse complement.
ACTATAACTTTATGTATTGTTCTGGATTGTTCAAGGTCCTGGTTGCAATAATTGCCATCATTTTACCACATATATAGTCATTCTACTGAGATTCACCTCTTTATAAATTTTTAGTGCGTTCTTGCAAATTATAAAGTGATATTTCATTTTAGTTGGTAACATACTGTCTATATGGCGATGATTTATGTAGTGCAAATGCAAATGTATTACCATATCCATTATTTAAACTTCTTCCTTAATTGAATTAAACTTCTGAAATGAAACTAGAATAGATAATTTCCTGAATCCTCTGAATGCTATCTAATACATTATTGTACATGCCAAACAGTACAATATGGCCAATGGCTAGCAACCTCCCCATAGAGATACAATAACAATGATAAATGCTTTTGCCAAGATGTTAATAATCACTGTCCTTTTGGATTCAATGGCATTAAAGAGCAAAATGCCTTTCGGCATTGGGTTAACTTATAAGGTCTCTTCAATGTGAAGGTCTCTGTCAATGTCAAAAATACAGTTTATGACTACAGAACTGTCTTTATATATGCTATACTTGCAGTAATGGGCTTTAAAAATCGATTTTACTTTTGCAATATTTACATGTACTAGTTTTAAAAATAATAAGTAATGCATTTTGGATTTACATTAAACATGATCAACACGGATTATTTAAATATAAATTTACATTATGTTAACATTTCGAAAAAATCAATCATCATTACTTTTAACTTATAGTTTGTAAAAATACCCTTTTGCTTGACTTTTTTAAAAGCAGTAAAATATCGCAAACTCCATTACATTAATTTCTTATTAAAATCCAAAATTGTTCTTATTAATATTTCATTAAGAAATGCTGTTTGTATAAATCGTTACAAACCCATTTGCCAGTGTTCTACTAATACAGTGTAACTTTTCCAATTTTCGCTTTAAATCAACTTTCCTTCGTATTCAAAACTATCATTTTGGATGGGTGCATGATATACATATAAGATTCTCAAGTCTGAACTTCCTTCAATCTGTAAAGCAATATACTGAATATATGTTATAGCTTTCCTGCAAATGTTTGCTTAATACTTATTTTTCCTGATACGAGTATGTAATTCTTCACATTATTTCAAATTATGTAAATAGCACTTTTCCCTTAGAGCTTTCTGCTGTGTTGACATAGTATTAATCTGCAAATATCATACAGTCTGCAGGAAATGATGATATCTTATAAGCCTATCTTTTAAATGCGAGTTTTATCTTATATTTTATTAATCAATCTATAACATAAAAGGTGAGTTTAAAGTAGAAACCCCATTGTTCTTGTATTGTATAAATATGTAGTTAGGCGCAAAAGCATCCCTTTTTTGTCTATACACCAGTTGATCTACAAGTATACATTATAGGTTTCCCCCCAATTTCGCTGAGAACTGAATCATGTAATTCGCGCCCTATATGAGTCTGAAAAAGAGAATTTAATTAAATTTCGGTACATGGCTATACATCTCAGCTAGATTGTTATTTTTCCCACCATTAGCTTAAAGTTGACCGAGCATTATTAAGTGCACCATTTAGCGCTAATTATTGTTATAAATAAAGTGATATTTCCATCATTTTTCAACGTTATAATTATGAGAACAAATCGCTATATAAAGCAAGCAATATAGCAAGTTTTTTGAATTGGTTTAAATTAATTAAAAGCGCATATAAAATCCAATTCAATCATGTTAATTGGATTCAAGATGAAAGTGCCATATTTAAAATTGCTTATATTTTACAATGTCATTGACTTTAAAAAGCAAGTGATATATTAAAGAGAAACTGTCAATATCCGATCTAAAAACAAAGTGCATAATTTATATAACGCAGATAATTTGTTAGTTCTACATAAGAATCTAACATTGCACTTTTTAAATGTTAAATTATTAAATGATATATATACATGCTATACTTTAACCACGGTTTTATATACACATGTGTATTAAAGGTACAGTTTTTTGCATTTCAATATGTGATTTTAGTATTCATTTTATTTGCAATTAATAAGAACTACATCAGTGCACAATTTAAAAAAAAATATATATTTTATGGGAAAAGATACATTACTTTTTATCATAAATTCCTGTGTGGTTTAAGGCCCTTCGGTGTAAAAACTCAACTTTCACTTTTGGTTACAATCGTGGTCTCATTTTTTATATAGTCTAGCAAACACGGTAATGCTGACAAAAAATTGCATAGAGATGATAGACATTCACTAAAAAAAAAAGATGTTTGCAGAAGCAAATGTAGAAAATAAAACATTAGAGCATATCATTGCAAAAATGCAAAAGTGGTTGCAAGGCAATTTTTTAGATTGGTGCCTTCTACCATGTATTTACACAGTAGCTCCATTAATTCCATTAAAGAACGAGTGTTTCTAAGCTACCATTCGATTTTTTTGGTTTTTTTTATTCACGGCCATCGCCAGAGAAGCTCTGCAACTGATGTTATTTTAAGATTTTGACTTTAGACTTCCCAATTGCGTCACTTTTGTGGGCTTATTTTTGCGTTGCATCCCACTATTCATTCAGTTGATACCCAGCTTGCTTCTCTAACGATATACATCGAAGATCTCAAAGATTGAAATGTTGGCAACTTACTTTGGCCGCCATTTTGTTTTGGTAAACAAAATCTTAATTGTGTGGGGTTTCAAGCAAGACGTGGTAGTTTCATTGCTGTATGGTTTTGCAATGAAATATTGTATGGATTTTGTAACTAGGGTGCTGGCTTGTATTTGTGTTGAATTTTATGTTCGGAAGAATGCCAAGAAACGGTACTTGCTCTAAGGCACTTGCCACACTGGTTCCCTGTGATAAATTTAGTTTTATAGGAGAGGCGCCACGTGCGGACAAGCTCAAATTAAGATAATAGCGTGTTGTAAATGATAGTCAATCGAAAATGCCATAAGACTTAATCCTGTGTTTTACGTTCTTTGCACAGTTTCGGGCCATTAAAGCTGTAAAATATTAATTGAAAAGTCCGTTATTGAAAACTATAAAATGTTGATGAGTTAGGATTAAGGAAATACTGCAATCGTATACATGTACTACCACTAGCATGAAATTTTGTCAGCTTACTTTACTGTGAAATATTTCATTTTCTGTTTTTGGCAGTGGAATGTTGTATCTTTGAAGTGGTTAACATTGTTGTCTAAACATTTATTGAATGTCGTAAACAACGAATTTATCAGCAATGAACAAGTGAACACGAAATGTTGGTTTTGAAAACAGTTGGTCTATAAAAATCTGCCAACAGAAGTCTAAAACAGTTCTGTGATATTTAACTATGTTAAAAAGAATTTTCAAATTTGTTAAACTTTAATTTACAGACTTTACTTGCAGAAGGCAGTACTTAATACAGTCTGATAAATTGAATATTTTAACCTTGGTATCATCTATAAAAGCCATGCAATTAGCATTGAAATACAGCAGCTTTCAAGGATAGCAAAGTTAACGAAGCTAATCTAGTTTACTCTTGCTTGTGAATCTATTTATTTGAGTTTTGTAAAACTTGTGCTTCTTTAGTATAGAAGTAGCTCTATTATAACTTGAATAAATAATTTTCTGTAATTCAATCGTGATAACCTAAGTGGATCATTCAAAATTGTACGAAATAAATTGATCTCGTTTGCTGATGGAACCGATAGGTCTACTTATGTTTAGTGAATATTTATATCTCAACTAAAGTAGAAAAAAAAAAAAGTGAAATAGCTCGTGAAGAGAAATTTAGTTAATTGCATGCTTTGCATCCAATCTCCACCCTATAGTATATTAAGCATTATAAAGGTTCAGTTTTGGCCCCAATCGATCGAGTGCATTTTTTTGTAAGGGATAAGTTTACATTGAAAACCCATGGCAATAAAACTGAGACTTGTCAGCGTATAGAGCTTATGTTTTATTCCTTTAGTTGAAAAAGAAATTGACGAAGGCCTGCTCTGAGTGGTAGATTACAGAAGGATTTAGAATCAATCGAATATTTTTGGAGAGGTCAGTGTTGAAATAATGTTGGAAAGTACCATTATTTTAAAGTAAAGCACAGGACTATACATGTATAAAATAGAATGTAGGTCAATTGAGGTTTTATTCCATCTAAGAAATGGATGGTATTAGCAGTTTTCCTTTAAAATACTCGATGCTAATGATAGAGATGCAATTACGATGGGCCATGGTCCATACAATGTATTGCTGTTGCAAATCATACTTGAAACGCAACTGCTGCTTCTATAGTGGTATAGTTCATTAGGGGATTGTCTATCTTTTTCTCATCCCATGATTAATAAATAAAAAAATGCTTGTTTTTTAGTCACGTATAGTGCACTATCACCCAGCATCTACGAATAAAGCAGTGATTTCCTAATATAATTATGTCTGAATATGGTGACATGAATCTGGAATCCAGCGGTTGGACGGTTAAGTAAGATGAAACGTATACAAAAAGCATCAACTCTTCGTAGATGTATAATGTCAAATGGGAATTAGTTTTTTGTATTTCTATAGTTTTTCTATATAATCACGCTAGAGAGAAGTTGCTGCTTACTGGTCTTATTATTCCACGTCGAACATCGTTAACTTGAAAAAAAAATACTTGCAGGCGTCTTGTGGTTATTGATTGCAAGGACCATTAAATCCTCTTTTGGAAAGCGTACACAGTTTCACCAAGTATTGCAAAAATTGCCTCTATGGTTAAAAAACGGGCCATACGTTTTTCTTATTTAATGCTTTTTGATACCTCACTGTTGATGGCAAATGGGGGAAAAACTGAAATGATCGCCTTTTGTTCAAAAATAGCTGAGTTGAATATCGTTTTGTTCATTTTCTTTTTTTCGATATTGAAATATTGATAGTTTGGTTTTTTCCCTTGCTTTACAATTTCTTTTGTGCTTAGATTGCAGATTTTAGATTGAGACAGGCTTAAGATGTACTTTAAAATGAAACTGAAATACAAAACCATGACATACACAAATAATGGTCATCTGTGTTTTTTTTTAAATTTACTCTGATGTATATAGTGGAGTGGGCGATTTGAATACGTTGGGTTTCTGGTTTTCAATTTTTGAATGGTAGACAAAAAGTTCCTAACAGGAATTATGGCACTATAAGATAGCAACAGATGACTCGATCTCCTGTTTGACTAAAATTTCTTTGCTGACTTATAGGCTATTGCAAAAATATTGGTTATTTTTGTTAGATTATTTAGTTTTCTAACTGATTAACGTGATTGTTTATCGAAGGAAATGCTTTCATTACACAATTTTGATATTCATGTAAATTCAAATGACTTAATGCATAATTCAGAACTCTTATGATAAAAATGTATTATATCAAATGAACGAGGCAGGAATAATTATACAAAATTTCCTTCTATAGTTCATTATAAAGATGTGGATGCCATGATTAAATGCTTGTTACATTTGCATAGCACAAGCTGTCTTCTGAATTTGCTTGTATTTAAGCCTTAGATTTTAAATACTGGCTATATTTCATTATACAGTATACTTATCAATTATTTGTCCAAAAAGTTTGCATAATTAAATTCTGTTGATGCCATAGGCAATTCATTTTGGTTAACAAACTACATGTATATCAAAACAAATATACAGTACGCATTTTCATAGCATCTAATTATATTTCTTAATCTAAATTTTGTTTAATCAGGTCAATCAAGATCTGCGTGTTTATTAAAACCCTTGCGTGTATGGCATAATGAATATATTTATTTATATCTAATAACATGCCATTGCTAAACATCACCATGAGTTTTGGGATATCAATGTATTGAATATCAGAAAATTAGATGAAATTTGGTAAACAAATTTCTATAATTAAATGGGATAATAGTGCAATAATTAAATCGGATTGCTGTTAAGAAACGATATTCATAAAATCTTCTATTTTTAGGACAATTTTTCAAATGAATTTTATAAAGACAGCATTACGTGGATTTTAATTAATTGAATTAATGGCGAGAACAATAGCCTTATAGTGCAATAACAATCTTATTAATGCTTCAAGTTAACCATGACATTGTGAAGGCAAGCATTAGGCATTCTTAATGCTTACTTTGTAAAAAAAAAAGATAACATGATATCATATCAACCGTGTAACTGGGATTTAGGTGAGCAAAATGCATTTGTATTGGAGTCTTCCTAATGCAATAATCCTAGCAAAATTTCAATGCTAATGCAATAATCTTTTGGCAAACCAGTGAGCATGATGAGAATGCAAGCGCGAAATCTGGTAATTCAAGCGGTCGTCGCTATCTACATGTATGCTTGTATTTTCTTATCTACTTGTGTTTAAAAGCAACTAATGAACATGTACGTTGTTTACAAAGTTTTTCAGTTAAAAACGCGAATATGTCTGCAGGTTACCATGAAATACGAATGCAAATTGGGAGTTTATTTTACGGATAGGTTTTTTTAAAAAATGGCCCCTAGTAAATTACTAAGCTCTTAATTATGCAAAATTCGTAAGCATCTATTACCATGGAAACATGTTGGATTCGTAAACAACACGTGATAATTATGCTTTTTTATTTTGGATTACTAAATTATTAGTTGTGTTGTCAAAATCTTAAGTTTTTATCCTTCTTTATTATGCACGTGAATTTTTGTTTGGCATATAAAGCCCATTCCGTTGTTGTTTATTGTATGGATGGTCTCGAAAACATTTTATCATTAAGATGATGTCTGAAATTAAACAAGTCTAAAAACTCGTGAATTTTACACATGATGAAATATATATACTTTAGCTTTATTAATTAAATACCTTAAAGCTATTTTTTAAATTGATGCATACGTATATATTGAAGATTAAATTTTCGCTAGTTCTTTAGTTTATTATGTAGAATAATGGGAGAATAAAACATGTACATGTATATATGCAGAAACAGGGTTTTACTGGCAAAAATATACAATATGCAGAAAGGTGCAAGTAGAAAAAGTGAAAATCAATATCACATCGAAAGGAATATCCAAAAATTGAGTTATATCATATAAGCTCAAAATGCGATAAAACATGTGTAATTGCATTACCAAATTGAAATATAAAAGAACTTAACGATTTTTTATGAGACTGAAACCAAAAGCTTACATAAAGTAAAATGCGAGAGCATCGATCCATACAAAAATTATAGCATTATCTTTAGCACTCAACTTGCTGTAGCCAATGGTCATAGCTATAGCAATTTTTTGCAATTTTTACAAAAAATCCCAGATAGCTGTCTTTTTTTCTACCGCAGCTGGGCTTTGTTATGCAATAATCGATCTACCCACATTTATGCAAATAGAAGCCCACATCTCTTGAACAGATAAATTCAGGAAAACAGTCAAATAAAGTAAGCTAAAGCTGGCCTGTAAAGAGGCAATTTGTTTTTTTAACTGTTATTTGCCTTTTTTGTTTCGTATTGAGCTCAATTTTTCGAAATAAGGATTGACTTTGAGATTACTGGATCTACTAACTATACTCTATCGTCCAACGATGTAATAACTTGGCTATCAAGGGTATTTGTCTCGCCAGAGGATGCCGCATTTAATATCGTGTAATGCACAAGTAATATGTGTATTCTGCAGGCGCGCATTCATTAACAAGAAACCGTCGTTATTGCAAGCCCTTAACGGAAAGTAATATTTCCTTATTATCACTGTGTTCTCACTAAGCGTCACAGGGTAATTCATGGAAGGAGTAGCTAATCAGGAATTGTTAGAGAAAAATGAAAGGAACTATTTAAGTGTACTGCATCAGGGAATAGATATGGCTTAATGATTTTGGAAAACAATTATCACCTGGGGTCCGGTTGAAATACTGCATAATCTACGGATTTTTTTTTATAGTGACTTGTCCTGTGGATTTAAATAACTCATGTACAAATCTATGGCGTGCTTTGTGGTAATAATAGTTAGTTATCATTTCATAATGAATTGAAGTTAAAATTAGTATTCATGGACATGATTCACCAGGTTATGTTGCCTTCATTAATCACCATGCACGAAACAACTATTTAAGACCATGCAGGCCAGTGTCGCAACACTGTTTTACCTAATGAAAAATGCATGCGTAGGCTATTTTATTAAGCGATACAGGAATAATTTTCTAGTCACGCAATTAATTTATTGGATCCTACTTCCGTAAAATATGAACACAATGTTGCTTTTGTGCTAATGAGGGCGTCGTCCCAAATCCAGATTAATTTTAGCCAAGTAGTATTTAGAATGTTTGCAAATTTGTCATTTATGGCTGTATGTGCACGAACACTGTACATGTAATGTATGGAACGTTCAGTGTTCTTAAGCTTGAAGTTATGCTCAAGTATTGATTTCAGCAATAGCTTTTTACAGGTTTGAAAGCAATGTCGATTTGTATGAAAAAAAGAGAGGTTTGCATGAGAAGCGATATACTAGCTGTACATGTACAGTGTATATTACTGGTAGACATAGATAGAAATGATAAAAATTGTATCATGAATGGTGGCATTTCTCAACCAAGCCACCAATTTAATCTTGTCGAGGTCAGACATACCGTAATGTAAATCGATTACATATAGGTTTTGATGGGCCAGGGCCAAAAAGTCTAAAAAGTTATACAAATCATGTTAGTGGGTCAGCAAGGTTTTTTGGAAAATGTACGGTAAAGTAATGATTTCAATCGTGTAATTTAATTCTGAGTATGGGGCTTTTAAAAATACCAAATTAGATTAGTTAAGAGCCATAATCTAATTCGGTTTGCTTTGTAATTACATGTACATGTTCTAGTATGTTGAAGCTTGTTATACACTTTAAATACAGTTTGTTACACACTAAAAACGTTGGGTTAAAATTCAACCCAATATTGAGTGCTACATGTACATGTATATGGACATACCAACATTGGGTTAACATTAGGTTGAATTTAAGTGTAACAAATAAATATTACCCAACGTTGGGTCACAGTTATTAAAACAGGTTTTGGTTAAATTATGCCTAGAATTGGGTAAATGTGAGGTTTGTGTTATTTATAATAAAGTTACCCAATTATGAGTTGATTATAAATAACACAAACATCATATTTACCAATTAAATTCTGGGCATATTTTACCCAAAACCTGGGTTAATAACTGTGACCCAACGTTGGCTAGCATTAACCCAACACTTGGTTGTTACACGTTAATTCAACCCAATGTTAACCCATTAATGTTGTTATGTCCATATAGCACTCAATATTTTGTTGAATTTTAACCCAGCGTTTTTAGTGTGTACGATGTATTTTTGGGCAATACTTCCTAATCAGAAATTAACATTCTATTGACCATTTTGGGCAGCGTTCTTGCATGTACATGTACAGTGTAGGTCTATTGTGCGTTAATACACCTGTTTGAACAGATATCAAAAGAGACGCGTGTTACATACATGTTTATGTAAATCATATACATGTAATGTAATGTATGTACACTAACTGTACATGTACATTATCCCATTTGAAAACCCAGCAGCGTCCGATATGGAATTTTTAGGTCACCTGCATGCACTACCGGAACAATTTGTATGATCAAGTAGCAAATCGCTGCATTTTCCAAATATTTTTGCTAAGTTGTAAATTAAATTCTCCAACACCAAATTCGAGTTCCTACTTCAAATATGGGATTGCGTATTACAGGAATTCCCAAAATGTTATGAAATCCAAAACTGAAAGGTTATTGGCATATGCGAACAAATATTTTAATCGTTGTAAAGTGAATCCTGTGGGATAATCAGATAAATTTTCGTCGTGTGTCGGTGAACATGCAATTGTTAATGACAAATTGATCAGCTTTTGTAGTCTAATGGACTTTTGTAACAACTACAAATCAATTCTAAAATTTAAATATGATTTGGTAGTACAGTATACCAGAATTATATAATTTACAAGGAATAAGCAAAACACCTTTCGCCTTCAAATCAGCATTGATCCTTCGATTGGAATGGACTCGTGTAAAATTTGAATAGTACACGTACGTGTTATTTCATTTTTCATAACATGTACATAATATACAGCAAACTCGTGTATCTTAACCTGAATTACTAGTACATGTAAACCACTGATTCTTTACGAAAATATGCAAGAAATAATTTAATAACATTTGAAATGTCGGATTTAATAAAATTCAAAGCACCGCGAATATAGAGAGTTATAAAGAGTAGTTTTCTCCCATTTTTCTAAATGAAATAGTCTGCCCTTTAAGGAAACTATTACTGTCACTGCAATGCTTCAGGAAATTAGAAAGACACCGTAAAAAATGTTGCAAATTAAATTAAGCGTTGACAAAGAGTAGGCTATACAATGTAGTAATATTCATTTATAAAAAAAGAAGTCCATATATGCATGTCACTGTCGGAAATTTTCTTAATATATAGTAAATTAGGCCATATAAACTTTAACTATTTGTGACTAAACTGAGGATACGGAATTTAATTATTTTTAAGTATTTAACAATATTTAAAACACGTTTGTAAGAATCTGGATTTAAGACGAGAAGGTAAATGTCACAAGAAATGATATTAGTAAGATATAAAAAAAATTTGTTATTATTCACGACAAAATATAGACATTAGATTTTGAATAAAATATTCTGCTCTTTTCTAATGGTTTCTATTTCCAATATAGAAATTAAGTAAACTCTACCGATTCTCAAAGAACACAGACTAAAAGACCCTGATGTAGATCCTACAGTATACTCAAAAACAAGATAAAAGACTCCTTTTCAAATTCCAATTTCTGAATAATTCTATTTTAAGTAACGTGTTTTAAAAATGACATTTCCATGTCCATTTTTTTCCCGATACTGCTCATTTAGGGCATTAAACTGGTAAAGCTGATCCTATTAAAGTGCATTGTATCATGTTAAGCTCCCCTATTACTCACTCAAATTTTTAATATCATATTGCATTAATGGAAAAATCCATTTATGCATAATTGGTATTAGTTTCCTTTCCGAAACACGGTATTAAATAGAAATTGCGGATTAGAGGGAAATGTTTTAGCAAAATCGCTGAAGGCTTTACTAAGTTTCACATAAACATTTATTGTACAACATGTACGTAAATCTGGTGATAGCTAAGTTAAATTGTTGACGAAAGACAATTTATACACAAGCAAAAGAAAAAATATATAATGTAGGTGTAAAAAATTTGCATTAAACTATATCCATTATTTTTATCTTCCTATCGTGCTTTCTAATATACCAGATATGTGCATGGTTGGCTTATGATTAAATGATGTGCAAGATAGTGTTATAAAAAACGCTTGCTTGCTCGAATCCATGCAAGCTAGCGCAAAGCAATTTTTTGAATGGATTAATAGTTAATCAACGTAGATGAGATGTGCAGTATTTATTCCTCCATTCAATTAATTACGAATCATTCTTCGTAAGCAACAGGTTTTGTGTTTGAATCCTATATAGTTTAATTGCAGACAAGTCTCTCTTGACATCGTTGTTATTATAGTGTAGCATTTGTTGCATTCTCATGCATAATTTTCAGCAGATATATTCTTTCTAAACTATATAGTAGACTCCACTTTCTTCGCGGCATTTTACAGTTTATAGGTTTAGGTTTTTATTTCTGAATTCTTTGAAACGTTGTTATGTAAGACGATCCTGGAGCAGTTGTTGCCATCTAAAGCTAGGATTTTTTTTTTTTGAAAGAATTTGTAAGATGCGACAAAGTGCGTTGACATTAGACTCTTAAAAGTCAAGAGTTCAGAATATTGGTTTAATATGAAATGGCACTGAGTACTCTAACCCAATTAGGGCTGACGTTTTATGTTGAAGATGCGCCCAACGATGCTAAATGACTCTTGTAAAATGCCTTTGGGGGCCACGTGTCTAGTGTCAAAAATCTTACCTGAGTGTTTTGATTGCTATTTAAAGCTACTTTCTAAATTTTGAAAATGCACAGGAAAGATTTTTTTATAGCAAACTCATCACTTTTTTACCTTCCTAAAACTTGGCTAATTGTTTTACGGCTATATATATTTCACTGGAAGCTTTAACGATATGGAATATATCTAATCGATTAGATTTTTGACTTAAAAAAAACTGTGATAGGAAATCGATTAATGTAGTTTTCTCTATTTTGACATAGGCAGCACATTTTGAAATTTGATGCTGTTGATGGCATGAATAAAATGTTGCTTCATATACATTTTCTATTAAAAAGTTGAAGATAAAGTGCGCATATTTTATTTAGAATTTGCCTATTTTTTGGATGTTTTAAATTGCCATAAGCATTGTTTTAATGTGAAACTATACTTTGGTAGGGTTATATATAGATAACGGTAAAGTAACCTCAAGAGATGCATTTATATGCAATGGAACGCATTTCTTAAAGATGCTATGTATTCTTGAATAATGAATATTTTTCTGTTCTATTTCATTGCCATCTTCATCACCAATAGTCAAATGCATTATAACGATAAGAAAAATTCAAATCATCATGTTTGATATAACAGAATCCGATAAAGTTTCTTTATAAAATCTAAAAACTATTGCACAATGGACATGCACTGTATTATTATGAGAAGAACCAACCCTAGATAAAATATTTTAAAGAAGTTTTAGTTCAAAAGTAATGTTGCTTTTGTTTAACGCATTTAACCCTTCATATGTAAAATTCAAATAAAATGAAAGTGATAGAAATATTCCTGAAAGTTAAAGATGCATTCCCAGTAAGTTCAGTAACTATATATCTAAAGTTACTTTAAGTGTAACTTAAAACACGAGCCAAAACATTTATGCCAAGAAAATCGTTAAATACGATGCCTTTATCTGGCATTAAATATGAATAGAGTAATTCTTGTATGCTTTAAGTACTACACTGGAGGTTTTTATTGTAAACACTATTACATTTCCCATAGCCTCCATGAAATGATTTAACATTCTTTGCTCTTGACATTGTTTATGTAAGCCAGTTTAAAATAGTTTGGACTTAAGTTACTTGCCACACATAAAATTATCGTTTTAACCCTACTGTTGTCTACGTATATGCGTTTCTTCATGAAACTTGCAATACTATAAAAATGTAATGCTATTAAAAAAGTTGAAGTGCATTAATTAAAGTTTTTATATTGCAGTGCCCTTGTAGCCATTACATTTTGAGACTGTTTAGCCTGCTATAGTCGATCCCCATTGCAGCCATTTTATAGTTTATATTCAACGAAATGTGTTCACGAATAGCCGTTGAGGTGAACAATATAGTTATTTTATATCGAACCTATTGTGCATTTTATGACCCAGGAGGGTCAAGTACGTCTTAATGGGCAGTTGGGCTGCAGTTTCTTGAACGCTATATTACGATAGAGAATGTAAGTCATTGTATTTAAAAAACGTTAGCTGACAGGTGCTGAGATACTTAATTAAATCTCTATTTCTCATTTTATAACAATTTGCAAAGATACTTTATAAGGTGGTTTGCAGCAGCTGCTTATACCAGTAATAGCCTTTGGAGTTCCCATACCGATACACTTATGTTTTCAATTACATGTATAAGCTATAAGGTTCTATATTGAAATTTAGGATTTTAATAATACTATCGTGGTTACTAAGAAATATAGCAATCAGCTTCCTAGTCAACGTACTTTAATATTGGTATTGGTAATTGTTTTATATTTCAGGAAACCTGCTGGTGTGTAACAGCCATATATTTAAAAAAAATTATGTAATCTTTAAGGCCTTTTATAACAAACGTATATATTTTAATTAGTTTCTTTAACAAAGTCTCTTGATTGCACTTCTTAAAAATTCGCTTTGAAATGATTTTGTTATAATGGTATTTATATGGATCTCGAATAACTCTGCATGATCTTAAACCATCCAAACGCACCTTGTAAAAGAGTGAATGGCTCTCTTATCTAAAAATCTATAAGACTCTGTGGACCTATATGAAAACCGGATAACAAAGTTATAGGGCTTTTAAACAGATGAAAATCTAACTAGGTTTGTATTGTTTTGTAATGTTCTTGATGGACTAGATTCTGGGAAAAATGAATTGTTCATAAAACATTTCCAGACTTTAGAATTTAAGAACGGATTAATCATATTGAGCTAGAGCTATAGCTCATAGACTCCAATTACTCCCAAGGCCATAATTAGTATTCATTCTATGATGTATGCTTCCTGCAAAAGATCTCAATTTGGAAGAAATGCATATATGCACGCTAGGCTTTAATGGTAATTGTTGATTCTGCCTAATTACAAGCTTGGTGACAAATCCGAGTGAATGACCCCGGGGTATGCTTTTAATCTGATAAGTGGTAATGCATTTCATGCTATATAAAATGAACTCGCTCTGAAGTTAGATTCCCCATAGCAATGTGGTTTTGTGCGCCAATTCGTTCATCCAAATTAAGTTTACTTATTAATTAAATGGACTGTAAAAGCAAAATGTTCTGCTACATGTATACATGTTTGACTGTTATTTTTTTGCGCTGATGGATTGATCAACCAATAATAATACGCATATATTTAAAAATTGGTTGATTATTTGCAACACATGCATGTGTCATGTTAGTTTTAGTTACAATTTGTCTATCATTAAATGCAAAATACAATCCTTGTGATATAAATTTCATATACTATTCATTTTTAGCAATGAATCATTGACTATTATAATAATAGCCCGTTGTAGCAACAGTGGTTAAGAATAACCTAGAGTTAACCTGTTGCATAACACTATGTTAACCCACCTTTGCATTGCACAAGCATGGGTTAGGGAAAACGAGAGAAAGGTTATCTCAGCTAGTAGTCATCTAGTAGCCATCTAGTAGTCAGCTAGTAGTTCTAGAATATATTAGTCAGAGGCCATTTTGTTTTCTGCATGGTTAAGCATCGGTTTCATATTCCTGGGTTAATTTTATCAAAAGTTAATTGGTGCAACACAGCCATGCAGTAGACCTAGAGCCTACTTACACGTATTTTGTACATAATGTAAAAAAGAAATATGTATACGTACAGTATTGTCAGGCGTGGTCTATAGGCGTTACACACTGTAGCTAGAATACCAATCTCCGTATTAACACTCTTCGGACGTCATAATAATTAATTGGATCTATCTTGTTAGTGAAAGTGCGAGGTAGCTAAATCCATATTTTTTTCTGCTTACATTTTAATAATTAATAAATCTACATGCGCCCGTGATGATGTTGCGTGCTTGCTATAGTTTATATATATCAGTGAATGCAACTCTAAAATGCAGAAACCACAAGTCTAGTTACAAAACAGTTGACCGTTATTAGCTCATTAGCAGACCTTTTGATCATTAGTTAATGCTTAACTAGAAGACCAATTTGAAAATGCCACCAGAGAAGTCACTACACTGCAAATCAAAACATTTTAAATTAAGTGTCCACGAAATAAGATGCAAAGATGCACCTTAATTTCACCACTTTTTCAAACTTAAAATTAGTTGC
>JAQGCC010001421.1:0-23905 GCA_034698905.1 Xestoiulus laeticollis | reverse complement strand
TTGGAAAAACATACAGTGCTGTCAATGTGGTTAGCATTAAAGGAGCATTAAGGGAGGCGTGCTCAATCCCTCTATTGCGATTTGAAGTTACGAGAATCAATCCCCAATTTTTCCGTAAATAATGTATGTAGTGAACCATTTTACAATGCATATTCCCGCCGTGTAAAAACAACTGGGTTTAGATGTATCGATTTTTGCAGAACTAATTACATGCACATGTTCTTTTAATTAAAATAGATAATGAATTACTTTCAATTATAATTTATTGACATTAAAACGAACACAGTCGTCGGCTATAGAAATGTTGATGACGTGTATCGTCATATTCCTCTTCCTAATTTATTTTTCATCATAAATAAAGTTACTGTGTCAAATTTGTAAGTTTATGGGCTATCATGTTGTCATAGCAACGGTGACGCTAATATTTACGGCAAGTAGGCCTAATTTATTTTAATAATGGACAATACAAGGCATCTTAATAATGCAAATTATGCAAACTAGCATAATATTTTGGCAATAGCATTAATCTTGCATTTTAATCTGCTAGTATATCCTCAAGGCCAATCCATTTCTGTACCGGTGAGGATGCTTTAATAAGCTAACACAAACGACAGCTGTACGTATAACACAAACCTCTATGCCTTCATTTATTAAAAAAAATCCCATAAAATGTAGTAGGCCTACATAAGCTCGTAATTTAGTGCTATAGATGAAAAAAACAGGGAGTAACCCAATGAAGTTTCATGAAGTACATGTATGTACAACATTTTTTAAATTTACTTTTTTTTGGAAACATTTCATTTCGTTTTTCGATAAATACATATGTGCCTTGACAATATTCGCTTTTTTCAGCATTGAAAGAGGATGAAAAACAATGACATGGAGTGTAAAAACTGGAATCATTGGTCACCATATTTACAAATCAATAGTCCTAAGATTTGAAATACATGTACTAGTACATGAAAGCTTAAAATGGACTGAAACGATTAGGAAATGGTACAAGTGTACTCTGGAACTTCAACGGGCTAAAAGCCCATTGAAAAACGTCCTTGTTTCTATAGTGCCAACTGATGATGATGAAACTGGAAACAGTACACTCCATTTCAGTGCACTTCAATTTCATTTCAAAGAATTTAGTAATACAGTGCATGGGTCCACGTTTGAAGTGTGGCTAATAGCATTGAGAAGATGTTGAAAGAGTCAGCCATCAAATAAGAATGTCTATTCAATTTTGGGACAATATTGTAAATGTTATGAAAACAAAACATAATAAAAAGCATCTCGTGCTTCAACTTGACAGACATAGTTGTGCATTTTCTTTAAATGTATGAAATTCTTTACAGCAGTCATACGAATATGATTACTCGCTTATAGCAATCTGAATCATATAGGAGATTGGCTACAAGAAAGTTTTTACATATACTGTTATGATTTTAAATTTTAATTTAAAAAAAGTGATTTTAACACGAATAACAAAACATAGACAATAATATTACTCGTAAACTAACATTTCAGTTTTTTTCAATGCATACAGTATCATCAATTATGATGAGAAACATCTTTATTTTTAATCTAATTATACATTACTTCTAAAAGCAGACTGTAAGACTGGGAAAATAATGCCTTTTTTGATTTTCTTTTCAAAATATATAAACTTTGCAATTTAGCTACATATAAACATCCAATATTACACTCTTAATACATGTACAACTTTCAAATATAGGCCTACTCGACAAAAATACTCCATAACAGAGTTTGGTTGGTACGACCACCAAGACTTACAAATACATGTAGCCTATTTCGTGACTATCCGCAATTATGACTCTCTTCCCAAAATATTAATCTATGCACACAGTACACACATTGTTGGGTCAGGATCATATCAGTCGTTAGATCAATGCCAAGGGCCAGTCATGCTCATAAGGATGTCAAGGCAATGTTGATCATACCCATCCATATCAATTAGGATTCTAGAGGAAGCTGAGGAAAGAATGAATATGCGTGTAGGCCTACATGCACACGTATTTACGTGGCCTGATCAACACATGGATGCATCATGCATATGCGCAGTACATGTAGGTTGTATTGAAATTGTTTGAACCCAATATTTGCCTGGAGAAATAACGAATCTACTATTGAACGGAGATTAAACTGGAATCAAACTCTCACCTCCCAAATAAAATCAGCTAGGAAGCTGCAGGTTGTTTTAATAAACAGCTGGTTTACGGACCATAAACCAATACGGACAATGCGATGCCTTTTTATAAATAATATTTGTTTTTAAGAAATGATTTAACGTGTCATTAACGTGGATTTATTTATCAAGAAATTGGTGCAATTGTCAAATTGCACGATTCTCTAATAAAAACGTAAAGCTGGCAAGAACCCAACAACGAACTATCAGAGAACCGACATTCCAATTTTGTAGTTTGATTTTGGATTCGTGCCAACTTTTTTATGATCTGTAGAAAGTGTTGGGGGTAACGTTTCTATTAAAAACCTCAGTTCCAGATATTATTCCAGATGGTGGAATATAAATTGTGTAGTTATATAGAATCATTTCTAGAATTAAAAACTGAATTGTATATCGAGTCCGCGGATACCATTTGAATATATCACTACATGTACAAACACGTATGTCCATCCATAAATGCTGTCAAGCCGGTGTCATAATATTATTATAATATTATTATAATATAATTAGGTTTCAATAATATAGGAATAGGAATTGCAAAAATTATAAATTAGAGGAAACAATCAATTAAGCTAATTGTAACCATTGTCAATTGACATTACCATAAGGTATATATACTGCTGAGTTATATACATGTATATATATTAAAAAAACGTCAGTAAAACTCGATCTATTTCATCATCAAAACAACAGAAATACATCAGCGCTTAAAAAAGGTATGTGAACTTTACCTTATTGCAGCAGATCGTTCCAACAACACCTTGGTTGAAAGTGAAAAAGTAGATATATGCAAAAGATAACCACTAATCAAGGTCAGATTGACCATCCATCTTTGTTTACCGAACTTCTAATCTTCTATTACCTTCATTCCTTCAATACCTTGGTTCCATGGTTCAGATCGCCCTCTAGCGGCTATGGTAACTTTAGAATTCAAAAGCAAAGGCGCTTCCACCAATGGAATCTGATGGATCTTCCATGGAATAGCACTTTGGCGCCATTTTTGAATAACATATTTAAATCAGAAATTTTGGAAGGACCTACATGCAGGAAACATAAAAAGTGAAATAAACTAGCGATCAAATAGTTATAAAAATAAAATCTATTAAACTCTGACACTACTGCAAAAATAAAAACACACATAGCAGACATTGATTAATAACTAATTTCGTATATTTTTCCTTTATATAGCATGTGCAATCCATACACTCTAAAATGAACTATTTCTACCAAGAAACAGGAAATGTTTATCAACAAACACCTTTGTAATTTGAATGTTTTCCGCCAAAGTTGATGGCAAATAAAGGGATGAAAACATAGTGGAACAAAACCAGCAGTTTTTCCTTCCATTATAAACGCGGCCGGGGTGGATGAAAATCCAGAGGATCGAGTGCAATTTGAACCCAACGTTACGGACAAATGAGTTTAGACTGATAATGACGTACGTACGGTTAGACCGAGCATGAAAAAAACCACATGAATGAAATAATTAAGAACTGAAGCTGAGTGCTTGGTCCTGTCAAATCGGGGTTTAAGCGAGACTAAAACGCACAAAGTGGATCAGAAAAAATAGTAGGATTTATAAAAAATCAGGGCTAAAATACGACCATTAGTGTCAATGAAAATAGTGGCACAAAAACAGGTAAGGAAAAAAATAAGAACGAATTACGAAAGACTAAAAATAAACTTTTCTCAGTGACGTGCCTTAGGGCCCTTCGAATAGCTGTCATCGAGCTTGCAACGCGTCAAGCTAATTGGTCATGAGGAGGGGTCACATTTTCTGCTTACAACATTGCACAAATGGCCACGAAACAAAAATCGCAAATTTAATTCACCATGCAGGAGCGCAGCTTAATCGAACGAAGAGTTCTAAGGATCACGTCCATTTCAATTCCCGTTTTTGACAACGGGCATAAAAATAAAAACATACACAACGGATAAAAAAAAAATTCACGTAATGGCCAGCAAACCTTTAGGCTCTTAGAGCCCTGGCAAAATTTCAAAAGTCACATATCTTATAAATCACATAAATGGGCAATTTTCCCCAAAGTAGAATTATTTCCAATCATTGTGTTCATTGTGTTTTCTATATACTGTAATATCACTAAAGAAGTCATATTTTCTTGAAATGAAACAAATTTAATTATGCAATAACTAAAAACATGCATACTTTTAAATTTCTGCAGTGATTTAAGTAGGTATAAATGGAAACGGTACACTGATCGATAGCTAGAATAATTCTAAATTGAACAAAATTAACATATATGTGCACTATTTAAAATAAAAGTTACTTTTGAACATTTTGCTTTATCCACCCCTTTAAGGATCAGTTACCTTGGTCAGATGCAAATTAAGACAGCTCAACAAAGACCAACTGAAGATATTGGAATCAGCTGTCGGCTTCTGCCCAATTTACACCTGGCTTTATGTACATGTGGAATGCGCAGAAATGGCTGCCCAAAAACAAAAAATTGCAATAACTGTCCTGCTTGTATCATATAGGTCCATTATTTACAAATCGATCTAATTATGATTTCAATGATTTACAGGTGATCTAACGACGTATGATTAGTTTTTCCCCATTTACAAATGATGCAAATATCTTACAAATGAATAATTACTTTTGCGACTAAATTTCAAATAATTCCTGAAACGGCTTTCTCGAAAACTTTTCAGCTGGACGGTCTCAGGTCACATATTTACTACAATTTAGCCCACTGCTATGGATTCACACGCACAAACGCTTATTCTTATCCTATTTCTGGATTGAATAAAATTTATATAAACGAATTACTTAATTTACACAAACTTCACTGATCTACATATAAATTTATAACATTTGGCAGACCTTGAGCGAACATTCCATATGCACATGACGGTGATCGAGAAGAATTCATCATTTTTTTTTTCAAATGTGAAAATTCGTGCGAGCAAATTAAAAAGCGTCCTGCAAATTGTCATAAGATGACATGCGTAGGAAAGCCACCAAAACACGAGGATGCGTGACGAGATTCTTTGTACATTTGTTTGGGGGCGGCGAGCCGCAAAGTTTTTGACCAATGGTCTCGAAAAACGTAGCCCACAAGTTGGCATGCCAATTAGCGGACAGGGAGCGTCCATAGAATATAGAATAAATTTATCTGGGCAACCTCTGAAAAGGGAGAAGGAAAATACAAATTGGAATTTCGCACTGGAAATCGGCGAGGCAAACACGAGTGTTCCTTTAGGCAAGCGCTATTTGCTGCCTAGAACTTGGAGGGCAAAGCTCAGTTCTTGGGCAATCGTTAGCGACTGGATCACCTGCAAAGCTGAACACAAGCTCGCCACACATTTCTGATCTTGCAGAAAAGCTGAAAATGACAAAGTTGGTGAGAATTACAGTGGTGAGAGCGTTGCAGCATGCATAATTTCACAATTTCTAACCTTGTTGATCCATGTTGAGTCCTGAAGGCACTGCTCCAGAATAACGTGCGACTCCTGAGTTGGATCGAGCGATCGAATGCTATTCACCTACAAATAGATTACACAGTATGCAGTGAAATATGGCTAAATGTTTCTTTGTTTCTACATTCTGATTACAAATTTCTTTCTGCTTCTTTCCCGAAAATTTACAAATTGTGCACTACTAACTAATAAGTATTACCTTACAAATAATTATTACCTTATTAGAGCACATAACAAAAAGATTATATTTCTGATGATGCAGGTGTGTGTATGCCTGCACCATATCAGTGCACTCCGTGCAGAGGGAAAATTCCTGAAATTCAAAAGATTTCCATGAATGAGGCAGAAAACGGGTTAAAATCAAAATTACCATCAATTTATTTGTACCCTTTCATCCAGTTTTTTTCCAGGTGGCATCTCGCGAAGATGAACAAGGCTAGTGTAATCGTACAATTGCCCTTCGAAAGTAATATTCCGTAATGATACTCGCTCTTTGGCACATGCCTAAACATACGAAATCCATTTCTCGATTACAACAATTCCCAAACGCTAACAAGGTTTTTGAATAACCACTGAGCAATGCTCTAACTTACCTGACACATAAGTTTACCGCCTCCAGCAGCTGAGAATGGACGCACGCTAATATTGGGAAAATGTTCCGCACAATCCTGAGAACAAAGAATGCAAAATAAGGATCGAAATAAGCAACTCGACGTTATTTTGATATAAAATAGTATCCATAAATACCCTCATAGCAGTATTCCAAGGTATTTTCTTTGCTAAAAGGGCCTTTTTCTTGATGACTATGCCATCGATTTCATGTACATGGGACAGGAAATACTCGTCTAGACAAGAAAGATGATAATGAGACTTGTGTTACCACAAACTTTGATAGATATTTATCCTTCATGCAAAACACAGAAATAAACATACCATTCTCCTTAACAATTTCGCTGATGAAATTTGGGTCTAAAACTTGGCTTATAAGAGTCTGCAAGTAGACGTCAAAATTTTCTTTCTGCGATTCTTCGTCCTCTTGGCCTTTGTTGCCCGGATGCGAAGCAGAAGTGACCCTTTGGTAATCTTTCAAGTATTCCACAACACAGTTGTTTTTATCCCCTTTGAAAACAAGAACTGCCGCTGGTTCATAAAATGACCGAGATCCCATTTTAAATCCAGGACTCTGTAAAGATTATTTCAGGAATAAGACACACAGCTCCAACCACCATGGTGCCATGAACCCCTGGTCTCAACCCAAATTTATACACAACAACACCAAAATGATGCATATTAATCACAGAAACCTGGACCTACATAAGTAAAAATGTATATATGTAGGTAGAAAATTTAAAAAAGGAGGCAATGCTCACATTTGGTTGTACCCTATAAAGGGTCCGATCACCTTCTTTGAAGGGCTCAAATTTTTGAATAAGACCGTGGCCCTCGATCCTCCAGATCGGGGCATTTACGATATTCTTATCCGAGAGCAGTATTATAAATTCGCCAGACTATTTAAAAAAAGACAATGGGTTACTGAAGAATTGGACACGTTGGATCTCGTAATTATCTAAATATCAACATTTGAACATTACCCTAAACCCTCCTTCCCTGATGTGTTTTGTCTCATCTTTATTTTCGGTGTATTTGCACAGCTTAGGTCTTCCTCTAAAATATAAGTAGATATAATAAAGCAGTTTCATAAACAGTTACAATTGCATCAAATATCGAATTAATCTACAAGGATAAGGAAATATTAAAGAATTTATATCGAAAAAATCAATCGAATATTTCGAAGAGATATAGTATCTCACTAATTTTGGAGAAATTTAATGCAACATGTAATTTCCGAGTTATAATATCAACCCATCAAACAGGAAGTGAAGATAATTTGTATATCTTACCTGGGACGAGAAATTTTTACTGGGGTTCCATGGTTATCATTATTTGGTTTTCCATCTGGTGACAGAAGACGTTTTCCTGGAGGCCTACCTCTGAAAATGGTGAAATCATTTAGCAAATTCAAGATGTTATGGCTAAATTCACTTTTCCACCATCTGTTAAGTTGCAAAAATGCATAAATTACCACTTCCTACATTTTGCATGTGCTCACCGATAATAATGTTCATTACAAATGAAATATCATCAGTTATTTGCAATTTGTTAACACATTTTTACTTAAATATATATTTAAGTATTGGAAATGCAGTCTAGTAATGCATAAGGGAACGCAGCATGTACCGTTCAATGATGCATGACTTCCATACAAAAATTCTTGCATTATATATTGCACTCAATTATTTTTCCTTCAATAAAATGAATAATTTTGTGGTGAAATGTAATGTCTTTCTTTCAAGAGACAAAGGTTTCAAGCAAATGCACTGTAAGTCAGAAATCCTGACTGCAATTTTCCGTCTGAAACAGCTGCGGATATTCCCCACCCAACCTAATTTGTAAATATCTAACTTCCTCCTCCCATAATTTCCTTCAACGCCCTTGTGATGTGTTACAACTTGCCATTGGCGTTGCAAAATAAAATTAATTAATAAATTACATGAGATATTATGCACACAAAAAAAGAATAAACACTTTACACGCAAGTATTCAACTAGGCCCTATCAAACTTATATTTGTAGTATCTGGAAGCAGGGGCGCCGAGAGCCAGAGCCGGGATAAAGATTGTTACTGGGCCCTCAGAAAAAACAATTGGTTTTTTGGGGCCCTTGAAATGTTTTCCACTTCAAGGGCCCCATTTCAATTGTAATAAAATAAAAAACACTCAAAACTACACAAAATTTCGTTCAAATACATCGCTGTCCGGGCCCCTAGAAACCCCGGGGACTTCCCCTCTCGTCAGGTCTTCCTGGAAGAACAAATTTGGGTATTTCTGAATTTTTTTTACTCCTTCATAAGACCCATGTAGACGAAACAGCAAACGATCCACTATTGCCTTAGCAAGCACATCCCATTATAAATAGCCACCATTAAGAGGGTTGCATACCAGATCAAGCCTTTTTTTTTCTAAATTATTTATTCATTTCATTTTGATAACTGATAGGGACAAATGAAATCTATTAATAATAATAATAATAATAATAATAAATCTTTATTACAAAACATATTTAATCTTTACACTCTTTTTTTACCCAAAGTTCATTTATCATCAGATTATTTGCTTAACATTTTTTGTTTATGTATATGTACATACTATTTCATGGAAATATGTCTGTAAAGTTTATCATATTGTAGAGGGTCTGGTAAACTTTACGGACATATTTCTATGAAATGAAATATACAAATACATAAACAAAAAATAGAATATTTATGCTAGGCCCTCGTACATTTCATTTGTTCCTAACAGTTTCCAAAATGCAGTCGCAGGAGCTAAAACAGTAGTGAATTAACAATTCCATGTTAGTTACCTTGGAAGACCTCCAGGATTCACCGTTGCCGTGTATCCCTTCCGCCGACCTCTTAATCCTGTAGTACGTTTCTGGTTTGCTCCATCATCAGATCCAGAGCTAGGATGCTTTGCACCCGAAAGGTTCTGTAAATTAATTCACCCAATGCAAAATTTATTTTTTCAGTTATTTGTATGATTATGTGAATTTTGTTCTTCAGATATTTCAAAAGCAGCTTAAGACTTATTTCAAGTTACTTGCAGTATTAAGATCAGGGGAAAACGTGACTTGGAATAATTCAAAAATCTTAAAATGATTTGCAATGTTAAAGCTACCTTGTCTACTGACTTCCATGCCTGGTTAGCATCTGAATCGAATAGGCGAACCGATTTCTCTTCGGACTCTGAACAAGATGAAACTGGTAATTGGCTTTCTCCTTGTAATCGCAATTCTCCTAAACATGGTTGAATGAAGAAAGAGAGGAGATTACCAGACAAAAGACAAGAAAGCAATTCATACAGTTATTTTTTACTCAAACTGAGCACATGTGTAAACTTGGGCTCAGCTTGTTAAACTGGTCAAATCTAATTTGTTATCACTTTTTGAATAGCCAGTGTTCTGAAGCTAATTATTTGTAAATCCATTACTTGCTATTTATACTAAATAAGATGCAATCTCCAATTTAATATCCTTTAAGTGCAAAGTGAAAACCAAAACATGGTGGTGTAATAACTAAATCAACTACTGGCAATTAAAAAATTAGTGCTAATTATTTGGGCACATATCGACAATTTTGAATTAATACTAAATTCTCCACTAATTACATTTCTGTTAATAATCAACCAGGAAATTTTATTAAAGCATCACGAGTGGTTTTTTAAAATCTCGAATACATGCTATCATATCTATATTTATAAATGACATGCGTTCCTCGTGTAATATTACGTCTATTGTCGGACAAGCAATCAGTCTGGAAAATTTGAAACTGTGTCCAGTAAAATCTGAAGAAAGTCATTTGGGTGATTTTGGCAAGCAACCTTAATACTTTTGTTCAAAAAAGCAATGAAAATAAAATGAAAACAAAACTATTACAGGGTTACAGACCACAACATCCACCACCAACCACCACCGGATTGTTTTGGTCAACAACGACCACTTAAGACAGGCTGTACCTAGGTCATGGTTTTGATGCAACTTGCTTTTGTGATATCAACAGCAACACTTTTTTCACAATTCAAGACAAGGACGCACAA
This sequence comes from Xestoiulus laeticollis, assembly GCA_034698905.1. Classification (NCBI taxonomy): domain Eukaryota; kingdom Metazoa; phylum Arthropoda; class Diplopoda; order Julida; family Julidae; genus Xestoiulus; species Xestoiulus laeticollis. Next base: position 13,619 of record JAQGCC010001421.1, on the reverse strand, counting down.
ACCTTACAAATTTGGACATGTATCGCAAAAGGCGTGCGCCACAGGAATCCAATCAACTTTTAAAAAATGAGCTTTACATTTTTATTATAGATATGAAACAAAGTAACAAGATTTATGGTTACAAGTTTGAATTAGTTATACAAATACAGTATTTTCTTGCACTTGCAGTCACTCTAACAAACACCATGTATCAACGCTCATATAATCATTCCAGACATCCTCTTTTGGCTTTGGTAACAAAACTACAAATAAAAAAAACGAAAACGAAACGTATGCAGAAAATAGAATGCAGTGTACTATTTTTTTAGTTCTCCATTGATTTAAAGCTACTAGAAATTTATTCCACAAAAATGACTTGACAAATAAAAGTGCAAAATCAAATGTGACGAGACATTGTTCTGCTTAAATCTGTCGTAAAGGTTCGTGGTGTTTAAGTGCCATTGAACAAGAATGGGTTAGTGATACAGCACAGCTATTGATTTTAATGACTAAATAAACAAGTATATTTTTTTAAACAATTGCATCACCCTAAATCATATAATTCAAAGCATAACACAAAACCAAAATATGGGCTTTCGCATTACATTTTATGTTTAATAACAGCATTCCAATAGGATAGAACTTAAAACCAATATTGTTTAATAGCCATTGGTTATACATTTGCAATTCTATATTTGTTCAACTTGGAAATCAAAATTTAATTCAATAACCTGAAAACATTGCACCCATTTACAATTCTGCATTGCTGACATTGACCAGTTATCATATCTTTCAATATCCAGCATTTTTAAAATGCACTATTTTCTAAACAATAAATCACAAATTTTATCTTGCAAAAATTTTAAACTTGAAAATTATTCATGGTAGGTCAGCCAAAATTGTACTAAAGTTCCAGCAAGATTAAGAATTACTCATGATTTTTTAACTTTATTGAATTTTTAATATTTAATTCAAAAACTGATACATGTACCAGACCTTTCATTTTGAATCCTTAAGATGCTTTACCAGGGCTTGTATCGTTATCAAAATGGCCCACCAGATTTAGCTACTCTTATAGCACACTTCACATTGAACACTAATCTATTACAATTTCTTGAATTTCTGCAAAGAATTTTGCTGTAAAGTACATAACGTTGAGATTAACGCTTATATTTAGCAGTACCAATAGGCAATGTGTTGCAATGACCCGACTCAAGTAACAATTTGAAAAACCTCCATAAACAAATATATTTCTCGAAGACAAATTCAGCAAGATTTATAATATATCCCATTCAAAAACTTAAAAAAACTAAGCCTATCATATATACATTTTATATGCACCTTTGGTATAAAAACATCTTCTGACTACATGACGAAGTCACACTACTTTTGAGGAATAATTCAACAAGTTTTTCTTATGTTGGACAGCGTAGTCAAAATTGTAATATTTTTCTGATTGACTAAATAATCATAGAAAAAACGTCGGGAATAAGGAGATGAAAAAAGGGTTTAGCTTGAAATTTACAAAGTTACCAATGAATTGCTAATCTTTAAACAACTTCATTGTTTGAAAAACATTTTTTTTTTAATTTCATGATCACACAATTTATTTTTACGGTATTTATATATAATAAAAATACATTAGCTTCCCAGAATACATCTTACACCAGCACTCGGGTGATCAAAATTTATTTTCAATTTAATATTAGGATTGCACTTTTTTAATTGTACAATGACGATTAAGGCCAGTCGTGACCTAAAAGGTCAGAAGTAAGAATAAATAAAAAGAGGAGTTAGAAAAAGTATAGTCCTATATAGGATTATCCTACATTTGACTAACAAATTGCGGATAACTAGGAATACCACAATCCGGTAATGAAATCCACACCGCAATTTTGCACTTTTTTTTCGATTCTGTATTACTTTCTAGAGAGTATAGCAATGGTGTCAAAGACAAAACGTATATAACAATCTTAAATGTACTCTGGCAGTTTTCATATTCCACAAACACACTGACGAATGCATGGGCAGTGTAAAGAGCTCTGTTCAAATAGCATGACTGAGCAAAAAATTGCATGTTGCGCCTACTTAGAGCACAATTTGAAAAATAAAGTCCAATGCTGTAATATTTCGAGGAATATCTTGGGAGCTGCTACGTAATGCTCGCACTCAGCTTCTTTTTTAGCTTAATCACATTCTCATAGTCCTCCGTGGTTAGCTTGTATATCCTTCCCGTTTTGGTGCTGGGTGGCCTGCAAGCATAGCAAATGCTTTCCACAGGTAGCCATTCCGCTTTCAGGGCTTCGGACCATTGAAAATTGTTACCGCTCCCCAAGCGCTTCATCAGCTGGATTTGCACGTTTCCTTCTTCCAGGTCTTCGTCGGTGACTAGGCCCAGCTGTAACACATTGTTCACAGTGGCCGCAACGTACTGGCCTCGCCGAGCTTGAATTCCATGCTGCCGCGGACTAACATCGGACGTTGCTGCGACCCGTACAGGCAATGCTGTTCATATATAATATCAATAAAGCAAGCTGCATCAAAATGTGAGCACTAGCTACGTAAAACTAGGAATATAGCGTCCAGGACTTAGTGGAGGAGGAGGAGGTAACAGCCCCAAGCAGTGCCCACTGTGAAAAAAGGACTAATCACATGGATGAGTGCATCAAACTTGTAAGATCATATGAAACAATGGTAAAACAGACTAAAGTGAGCTAACTTTTCAAGCACTTCGAAATATATTACAGAAATTTTGATATCTATTTAAATGAACATTTTTAAAAGGCTACGATATAATTACAGGACAATAAAATGATTAATTAAGTACAAATATCTAAAATGATGGGATTTTTTATGTAAGTTTTTATTAAAGCCAGAAAAGTATTGCTGTTCATTAAATTTTGCTCTTAAGATATTAAAAAAGTTTTACTCTTTTGCTCCAAGTTTTTCCTACCAAGTAGGCTACAGGATAGCCTAGCAATTTTACTTTAATTTTATAAATTTATCAATTACATTAAATATTATTTATAAAAGAAATAAAATTTTGTCCAGCGAGCTTTTGCTAAGTACTTTGCTCGTACAATTTTCTAAGAAGAAAACTTAACATGAAACGGTTGGGCGCACTTGAGGGAAATCATATGGATTTTAAGTTAACATTTTAGGAAAAAATGATTATGGTACAGCAGATGAAATCATTAATACACAACAAATTCAGCAAGGTGCACAAATAGCAGGACAAGACAACACTGGATCACGAAATGACAAGAGTAAGAAGGCAGTGTCAAGAAGAGTTCTTTCAGCATGGTCCTATCACATACATGTAAAGATGACAGGCTATAAATTAAAAATGACTTACCATAATAACAAGCAATTAAAATTTTGTTTACAATGTCTAACTAACTGTTTAATATGCCTGCAAAAATGTCAGCTTTCTGGCCTTATAAATCCAGATCCTATAAAATATGCTAACTTCAAAATCTTCCAATTTAAACCACCAGATAATACAATAAGCTAGCTAATCATATCAGCCTGTCTCAAACAAGTTAACTAATGAAATAGGCTGACCTAACCTAATAGATGGACATTTTATCGATTAGATTGCATCGGCAACTCTTGATTTTTACGAATTGCAAAGTTTCAACCATGCAACTTTTTCAAACATCTGACCCCTGAACGATCTACTAAGCCAACATTCTGAACTAAATTAAAACACGCAACTCGCTCCAGTTCTCATCACCAAAGGACACTATTGCAACCTCCCTATATCATTCCACTAGCCCTACGAGAGGCAGAGCCTACATAAGGTGCTTGTTATTAGAAAATTTAGAAATTAAACCAGAACCACTTACGTTTTGATGATTTATGCTTTTTCTTCTTGGCAGATTTCTCTTTGCACTTCCTTGAGGATGACTCTCTCCTAGGCAATGCCAGATCAAAGAACTCTTTATCACTGAAGTCGCTTATTTCCACATCGTTTGCTGGTGGGTTTGACTTTTCTGGAAAAGGCGCTGCATTGTTCGGAGATGCATTCCTTTTGTCCATGTCCCAATTGTCTTTCATCCGGGGTTCGATTTTTGGAAGCGAGTTTCGTTTGGGCATATCGTACGGGATGTTCTCGCCGGAAACAGTTTTGGGTGCTGCCCAAGTGGCACCGGCGGGATTCTGTCCATCGGCACCTTCGAAAACCGATTCACCCCAAGATGGTGGCGCCGCAGCGTGATTGCCATCGTATTCCTCATTGTCCGACAAGCTCTGCAGTGCAATTTTTACTGAGTCGACAAACCCTTGGTTTGCCATACCCTCTTCATCGTCAGAGGAAAACGTTAAGGCAGCTGCAGCTGGAATAACATCTTCTTTGGCTTGATGAGAAGTTGGATTTGCCTCGTATTTGATATTTGCTTTGCCCCTACGGCTCACGGAATTCTGGTAGCGGGTCATGTTGCCCCGGGCCATTCCTCTCATTTTCCCTTTACACGTGAATAATCCAGTTTCGGGATTCAACTCCACGTTTTTGCCCTGGGGCGGTGAAATGAACGTTTCCCGCGATTTGCCCCCGCGTCCTCCCCGTTTGTTAGACTGGCAAGTTCCGTCGAGTCCGGTGCCTTCGCTTCCTTCTAGGAAACGCATAAAACTGTCTATGAAGTTGCCGCTGGCTGCCGCCGATGGTTTGGACACCTCGACCTTCCTCTTCTCCAGGTTCACATTGCAAACCGGTGGCAGCTCTGCCAAAAATCCCAAGTCGTCTTCGATGCTAGGGCCCCGTCGGTCCAACTTTTCCTTGGCGATCTGCGAAGCCTCATTCCGGAGTTTCTCTTCGAATGCTGCAGCCTCTGCATTCCCTTGCGGCGAAGTTGGCAGCGGATCAAACAGGGAAGCTAGGGGAGGAGACGGCGGTGGAAGTCCTTGCGGCATCATGTGAGGCTCCAAACCTTCGGCAACCCCCAGGCCTCCGTTTTGACTAAAACCCGAACCGTTTTCGCCGCACGGGTTGACGGCAGCAACTTCGTTCGGATACATAGGAGGCGCTGTGCTTATTATCGAGTAATTGGAACTGTTGGACACCATAGGTGAAGACATGCAGGAACGTGATGAATACATCTGCCCGGGTGCACACATTTGTCCACTATGGTTGCTGGTGGGGATACCTATTGGCAGCATTGGTGACATATGACCTTGGCCCACTGAACCGTTTGCCGAATTCATTACTGCTTGCATTGCCGCAGCAGCTTCCTCTTCTTGACTCGACTTCTTTTTCCTCCTGCTTTTTCGCTTTTTGGCCTTCTCATCTGCTTTCATTTGGCTATTTCGCATCTGATCAAGCACTGTGTCTTGCATGGCTTGCTGCGCTGCCTGCGGTTGGGATAGATCCATGAGACGAGGCTCCTCCTCTATAAGAGATTCCTTGGCTGGAGGAAGTAAACCAACTGGACCACCATCCAGATCCATTTTGTCATTACTTGAGCTCATATCAGCAAGGTCTTGCAACGTCATCTGCTGTGAATTGAACACAGTTTCCATGGACATGGATTTGGGCGATGTGCAAGTGCTATCGGTACTGCCTCTCCCCCCTACAGGCGGACCTACAGACATTGCCGGCGAATGGATTAGGCTGTGATCCATGGGAGTTAAGCTGCCTCCACTTCCTCCGCCCGTGCTGCCCGTTGGCGTGTTGACCACTCTTTGCAGGGAAGCAGGAATGTTGTGGTTTGAAGCAACCAGGTCTCCCATGCAGTTTTCGGGTGCAATGTCGGGTGTGCGGATGACTGGGTCATAATTTCTCTGAACGCCTACTGGTGACTGGTGAGGCGGAGGAGGCGTGGGCACGGGTAACTTGGGCTCGTTTTGACTGAGATGGTGTTTTGAAGACATGATTTTGTGTGACGTCATAGGGCTAGTGTACGTTCCAGTGGACGAAGGTGGAACATTGGCACGGGTGATAACTGACGAGTAAACCACGCCAGGCGAATTGTTATGCACCAAAACGGACGACGTTTGGGGGTACTGCGAACCGCTGTGAGCCGGTACCGTGTTGGTAAAGTCTACGGCCGTAGGCGATGGATAGTGCGCCGGCGAGTGCATGGGTTGGGAAGGACTTGGCTGGGGGCTAGCTTGATACGGTTGCGTGTACGAGGTGGAGGTAGCAGAGTATGTAGTGTAGGTCGTTGGATGAGTGGTAGCCCTTGATTGTACCTGACTGGAGCATAGGGGACGACCGTGGCTGCTGTGCCCACCATGAGCACCGTGTCCACCATGACTGCTGTGAGTACTATGGGCATGAGACGATGCGGAGCTGCTCCTGTGGGATGGTCTTTGCTGATTCATGCTATGCAAGGAGTTGCCGTTACCACCCACGTTTTGGGCATTGGCGCCAAACAAATCCAAGTGTGACTTGGGACCACTGCCACCGCCATATGCTTCCACTTTGTCGGCGAGCAGAGACAGGTCGTACAAGTCTCGCTTGTCACTCTGCAGATCCTGAGGCGATGGAAAGTGAGACTGTGGAATATAGTTCTGAGGAAGAAGTCCCCTCGTTGCATTTACATTTGAGTTGGAGTATAATGCGTAATCGCTCGCTTTTAGTCCAGCAAGCCCCAAGTTGTCTGCTCCATGACCTAACGAATCTGCCTGCTGCATCATTAGAGACCCTCGTGAACCGGAATTGTGATCCATGATGGCATAGCTGTGTGCTGCCGCAGCGGCAGCAGCTGCGGCCGCTAAATCTTGCTCCATGTACCGACTGGTATCCATCATCATGCGAGAGGATTTCGATCGGTGATCCTGGGGATGAAGTTTGTCCATGGAATCGGAAACACCAGGGCGGGAAAGCACAGCTTCGTGAGGCAGCACCCCAAAAGGACTGTTGGAAGGGTTTGCAACAATGTTGGAGTGACGCCAAGAATGTGGCGGAGGCCCTTGGGGATTAAACAGGCCGGAAGATGCAGCCATATTCATGTTGGGATCCGTTGTCATGGCAGATGTTGGCATTCCACGGCGTACGAAACCGCCTCGCAGGTCACCAATCTCTGGCTCTTTGACGCCCATAGCTTTATAGATGTTGGCACTATGAGATACATTGAGCGGAGGAAGATGCCCTTTGGCAGAGGTTTGAAAACTGGCCGATATCATGGGGTCATAACCAGAAGACAGTAAACTGGAATTTACGAATGACGCAGCAGCAGCGGCATCGCCGTGATGACCTCCTTGACTCACGTTAAGTCCACGATGAGATAGCAGAAGCGATGGTGCTGGGCTGCCATAGCCACCGATCGTATCCTGCCGAGATAGGGATAGGTCATTGAGTTGTCCTGGCTGGGTTAGTGGGCTTCCAGCTGGATTAACGCCCCCAGCCCCCAGACGTTGATAATGTTGATTATACGCTGCCCACGCTCCAGGATCCATCAGCAAAGGTAAAATTTTATAGTTTTAACAAATCGTGCATCATGTTTTCTGAAAGAAAAAAACACGTATTAAAAAACCGTGAATAAAATAAACTAAATTACAAATATGACTGTCAAAGAATCATTTTTGCTCAGGTCAACCAATAATATAACATATGCTACCATGAAAAAATAGGTCTACTGATATTTTTTTTTTCAATTTGATGAAGTTAACATCCAAATTGTTGCATTGTTGGTATATCAAGATAAACCGAACTAGAACGCTCCTTTCTGATAAAGGAATCCAGTAGCCATGCAGCTTATAAACATGTTTATTAATATAAATGCACAAGCACTTGTACAAGAATGTTTTGAAACTGAAGGGGTGCAGTTGCATGTACTTTGTTGGGATTAGTGCAAAATGCATCTCATATCGCAATCAATTGCTATATAATGCTAAATAATATAATTGCATTATATAATTGCTAAATAATGCTAGTAAGGAACAGTTAATTATTTTTCCTTATTTAATGATTTGGAGACAAGGAGATTGGAAAAAAAAATATTAGAGAGGAAGGTGTATGGTCATGATGGATTTTTGGAGGAAGTACTTAAATATATGTCTGGAAAAACTAAGATGGCGAAAGTTAGTGATGATTACCGACCCAGAATGCAAATACGGGTATCCTAATTGTCTACACTCCCTAAAATGGGAAGTGGTTGATAACCTCTCTTTTACTTATTGCCGATTTACTGGGATCAAAACAAATCACCCAAGAAAACTGGGGCGTGATATGATATTCATACTATTATATTTACAAGTGAAAATTGCAAATAATTAATTCCAATTTGGGAGACATCATTAGAAAAAAAAACTAACATAAGACGATCTGTCAACCATTATATTGGTGTATAGACATACGCATATGACATCTGGACAAACTTGTGCTATTTCAACACATACTTTGATTTTAAATTTCCACCAGTATTTTATAAATTTAAACTAATAACGAGAGCAATAAATATTTTTTTTATTTGACACGTGAAATTAGCAACCTTCCATTCAATTCGTATTGGTAACCATGCACAAATAAGCCAACAATTAGTTAATTTGTAACGAATAGGGTAAAACAAGAATATCACGGGCCACATCTCACATAACTTTTCGTAAATTCAAGGATAATTATCCAAAAAAAGGTGTACTCGCTCGATTCAAATAATAAATAGAAGCGTACGTGGTCTCCTATCAATCATCCATTATGATTTATGATTATGCATGGACTTGTATTAGATGTAAATGAGCACAAATTGGGCTTCAATATACCTTCAAAACATGCATGCCTTTGGAGATTTTTCGCCGCAAAACATACGCTATTTACCCTAAAACGTAATGTAGCAAATAGAAAACCTTTAAGCAACAAGATGCAACGTTTTCGGTAGTTTTGATTTCCGAACGTGGATGAACAAAAAATGAGTAGGCTATCGCGGAAGGACCAAATTTTCCGATTTTCAAATCGAATGTTTGTTATCGAACAGGATATAAAAATGCAGTCACAATATACGTTGCATATTAATCGTATCCTTACCACCGATTCAAGTTATTCGCAACAAATGTAGTTGGCAATAAACAATTATTTCACAATTTTTCAATCAGTTAGCTTACTTTTCAGATCACATCGGCATACTTACCAATGACATGCACAGCAGCCATTTTAATTTAACGGAACAGTTTCCCAGGTTGCACTTCGGGATCCACTTCGCCATATTCCTAATTAAAACCGGTAAATACTGATCAGTTATTAGATGATAACTGGACTCCAATAATAGTACGTTAACATTTCAACAATACCTTTAGCTATTTTTATAACAATAATCTAGTTTTTTGCCAGTGAATGAACAAATTTGGATTTCTAAATGTAAAGTCACTTGAATCGACGAGAGGCACTCTGGTCTATATTATACAGTGTGACCAGAATAATTTACCGGCTTTCCCTCATGCAGTTACCCGTATTTCAACTGTGCAATTTTGAGATTTTTTGACTATATAGCGATGTGTTTAGAATTTCAAACGCAATGAAAATAATAATTTTTAAATAATGTGTTGATATTTCTAAATTATCTATTTTAATAATGCAAATCTAATGGATATTTGCTTACCTGAACAAGAGAGAAGAGGCGTAAATAGGGATTAGCGAATCACTAATCCCTATTGCTAATTGATCACGTGAAACAGAAGCAAATTAGCAGCGTAGGCTTCATTGGAATGTGAATGCAATGGCGAGGTGTACTTGATTTGTATTAATTGGAGGCATCGTAATAACTTTACCTTCGAAATAAACCAAGTCATGGCTGTAATTATTTATTAACCTTAGATATTCTTTTTTAAATATCTCACGAGGAGAATATGGGGATGTAATTCTATGAAAATTGTATTTTTACCATGTATAAACAGTGAACATGCAGGTAAATCCAAATGTTACATAAAATGTTTACAAATTTTGGAAATTTCACACATGTCAGCTTAAATTTTCATAAAAATAAACACTAGCAAAAGCAAAACTACAAAATGCAGAATATATAACAAATCGAAGCTGTTATTCTGGCTGATACATGTTTAATTATTACATAATTGTGTTTACAGATAACATTTTAATAAAAATGTAGTTTTATTTTTATTATTAGATTCCAATCGACCCTGTATGTACAGCAAAATAATGAATATTTTCTTATAAACAGAAAATCAGAAGCGAATCTAATTATACTATATTAAATTATGGTATATCCGGCTTTTCCAATTAACTCCCAGGAATTTCAATAGTATGGAAATGAAAAAAGATTTTTGAAAAGCTTACGAGCAAACAGACGCTCACACAAGTACTGCCTCGACGTGCATTCTAGTTGTGATATTTTCGAGAAAAAATGTTCTTATAATCTGAAAGTTTGGCAGTATTGAGTGGGCCTTATTATCCCAGGGTAGCAGTAAACAAGGAAATAGCATAATTATTTTAATTATATATTTGCTTATTATTTATTAAAGTCATAAAGGGATGCACTATGGGGATAATAAAATAATAGTTTATGAATGAATTTTGTTATGTTGGGTTTGAACTAATTTCTTGTTATGACCAGCTTTTTATGAAAATACCTGTAAATGTATTAAGGTTGCATGCACGTACAGATCGTGAAAAATTATCCGAACTGTAATATAATATGTACATGAATTTAAATAGAGACCTTTTGTTCTTAGGTATTCCAGTGATTGTAAACTGTTGTGATGCGAAAGTTTAACAGGTGTGCAGCCAAACATTTTCATCACTGTTCATCAAAGACCAGATTATTTTATTTGAAACCTGATTTTTTTTTCTAATTTTGTAATTCTTTATATAAAAAATGACTGTGATTTGAACACCAAGCATGGCTTTTCCTCGTCTGGAGGAACCTTCATGATGAATAAAGGACCATTAACGGAATGAAATAATATTAAGGATAAACAATCTTTTATTTTTTTTTTATGAAACAGACATGATGCGACTAAGTATTTTCAAAAGCTACTACATTTTGTATTTGCCCTGAAGAACACAAGGTAATAGTTTGGGAATTATATGAATGATTTGCCTTGGATTGCAATTTCGTGACAAGTGTTAAAATGCCAAGTTTTGCTTCAGAAATTAATTCGGGTGGGAGATTCTTTACAGATAAACTAATGCTCCTCATAAAGAGGTCCACATCGTCTTCTTTTGATCTATTCATCAGTGATTCTAGCATTTCCATTCGCACCTGGGCTCTTTCTTGAAAGTATTTTGTACATGAACATTTTGTATTCAAATGTTTTGGTGCAGAATTGTTACTGTCAGAAATTAATGCTTCATTATCCTTGATGTCCTGTGCTTTTCTTTTTCTTGGCAAAAGTGCACATGAAATAACTTCCACTGGTGAATGGGGCAAACTAGATTCTTCCACACTGTCCCATTCATGAGAGTTTTCTCCTGGAGCTTCTCCGTTGTCACTGGCATACTGACCGTCCTCTAACCCATCCGGTGCATTTTTGGAACACTTCTCGTTCCTGACATTATCGAGAAATGAAAGCTGCGTAAAAAGACTCCACTTAATTGGTCTGTCGGCACAGACCGAGCTGGTTCCCAATTTCACTTTTCTCTTATGTCTAAAATAGGTATCTCTTATGTTCCTCCAACGCTTCTTGCAAAGGTCACCTGCAAATAAAATGTAATTATTGTTTGGTTTCAATTATTTAGCCCCTCGAGTGTTTCAGATCACATTCAAAGAGCAAATTACCATAATTAAAGCTCGATTAATATTAAACCCCGGTCGTTCACGAGCATAATTTCTAATAAACCCCGGGTGTTTGCGTCTCACATTTTCTGATAGCTTCGCGCAGTGTACATGGGGATAACTTTTTTTATAGAAATATCTGTCAAATAAAATACCGGTACCATAAATGATTGTTGGTATAGTTTTTGTCACGTAAGCGCAGAGCGGGTAATTTCCATCTCTGATGTGTTGTGTTGGAATATGAACACGCCTCTTTTGAACGAAATGTTGGGATAGTGGGATACTCATTTGGAAGGGTGGAGTGGACATGTTGTGTCGTGTTGACCAAACTAAAACATGTCTATGCTCTATACATGTACCTCAGTACTCAAGTATTTGTACGAATGCAGACAAGATAGAATTCGTGAGTTCACGTATCTATAGTGTATACAAACTCAATAAACAGAATGTGAATAGGCCTATACTTACAACTTTTACCAACTTCCGCAGCAATTGTTTTCCATGCATTATATTTATCGGTATAGCTTTTATAATTTGCGTCTTCACTGTCGTAAATATTTGGATATCTGCTGACTGCTTCTACTAATTTTTCATCATCTTCAACAGAAAAACGTAACATGGTTTAAAAATCTAAACAAGGCTTGGTGTTGGTGAATGGCTACAGTCTAGAAGTATAGTAGTATTATAGCATGATCTATAGATCATGATTATAGTATCATACTGTGGTAGTATCATAGTTCTATAGTTCTCCTAGCTGTATTACGCATGCGCGAAAGGCGGAAATCTCTAAATATCAGCGGGTCTCCGAAGTGAATTAATTAGGTTGCCCTAAAACTAGGTTTTCTCTTCGAAATTCTTTAGTAGTTAAATGTAGATTCTAAAACAAGTTTTATATACATGACAAATCTTTTGATGTTATCATTGACATAATTTTTACTTGTCTAATCTTTACAGTGGAACACATTTTCCATCGTCTGCGTATAACGGAAGTGCAACTTATTAAATGGATGAAGGTATTTAACCGAGCCCTTTACCCATAATGCATAGCTTTGAAACAAAGAGTTTTCGGCATTCACTTTGTTTGTTGTAGCGACTTTGCGTTGTTTTTGAGGAATGGAAGGTACACTTGAAGGTATGCGTGTTTACATAATTTTTAATTAACTATCTATACTGCCGATTACTTAAATGAATTAAGTCGGTTTTAATGGCCTCTATATTCTTGTGACACCTAGTTATTATGTCAGTTTGCTGTTTTTAAACCAGTCATTCTAATTTATAGAGATCCGATCCTTGTGGGAAGTTCCTACAATTGCTCACTTCTGTTCTTTATTTCGAGAGGCATTTAAGCTGTCAGATTTTGATATCGAGGTATGTTGACTTTACTTACATAATGCTTGTGAAAATAAGTATGCCTTATTTGTGGCTTTTTTGGTTTTATACTTATAAGCGACGGATATTTTTTCTCGTTCTTGTTTTACAGGAGCTAGAAGATGCACTGCTTATTGATGGAACAGATTACCACACCATTCTAATTCAACAACTTGTTGTTAATTTATTGAAAGGCTGTTTACAGAAAAATGGTATAGAGTAAGTATTTAGTCTAGTTCTACAGTTAATTTACACGAATTAATTACTTAATAATTATTATTTACAGGTATATACATGTATTTACTTTGTTATAAAGTAAAACTAATTCAACATTATCCTCCAGATTGGCTTGAAAGGATCATAGCATAAGCTTAATTTTTTCCTTTAAACTTTTATAGACTGATGACATATGTTTACCTTATAGAATATTTAATTGTGAAATAGATGTTTTTGATCGATTCAACCCAGTTTATGCCGTTTTATTTTCTTCATAAAACTTGTTCAATTCAATTCAACTCAGTACCCTACAGTCAGCAAACAAATGCTATTTGGTAGGGGGGGGGGGGGTGTGAAGTCGTACCCATTTTCAGGACGATTCTCCTACGT
>JAQGCC010001420.1:0-23906 GCA_034698905.1 Xestoiulus laeticollis | reverse complement strand
TTGATTGGATTCGCGCAACTCGATCAAGACTTGATCTATATCAGTGCACTTGATTTGGTCGGTGAGAATAGAGTGCAATGCAACTCAATTCTGCATTGAATTGATTAACTTCAAAATGAAATCCAAAGCCACACGAATCGACTATTGAAGATAAACTATAATCATTCCCACATATCTATAAAGAATATCGCAAGTACCCAGTGCATAAAGGGTAATTCTCGAAATACAGTGTATTACCATTGGAAGTATGGGGTTTAGATTACCCTTAAATTTCAATTTCTCCATAGACTCCTGCAAACCAAAAAGACATTTCTGTTGTAGTTTATTTACATTATCTATTTCTTGAGGAATTGTAGTGGAAACCTACCAGGCGTGTTTCCCGTCCAGATACCATTTCCAATATTTTTCCGGATCGTGCAAGCGTTGTTGAAATAGAATATCAACAAAAAAATCAACTTTTTTGACATATTTCTGTACCTGAGGTAAAACAAGATGATTGTATTTTTTTCTTCTGCTTTTTTGCATTTTCCCATTGTCTGCATTTTTTTATAGCGAAATTGGATTCAGGTGGACTCATGAATAAAATAGGAGGAAAATAAGGGAAAACGTGGATATGACTGCTTGCATGCAATGAAATCCAATTTTGTTTTGGAACACAATTTCGCCTGGGGTTTCATTAAAATTTCGGATAGTTGTTGTTATTATTTCAAGCTTTGCTCAGAAATTTTTTTCTCATAGATATGAAAACCAGCTTAAGGCAAAATTCGCTTTTAATTGAATAATGCTATACAAAGTTTGAAGGAATGGAAGAAACCAAAAGCAAAACTGCGTGCAGTTTTATTATGTGAGGTTTTATTCCAACATGGACATACTGGCCTTTTTCCGAAAATGGTTTACTTAAGACTTGGTATAGAGCAAATGTACATGTATTAAAATTGGGCTCCACAACATTTTAACGTGTATATACACATGTATACATATTGTTTGGTATACGAGCGTATCATTGAAAAATATTTTACATCCAGCTGGCTATTTCATACCGTCAAATTTAATCAATGAAGATACACTACAGCTGCCCCATAGCGGCCAAATGATGACACCACAATCTATAAAAAACATTTATTAAAAAAAATAACTGGAGGAAAGTTAAAGATATTTTTAAAAAAATAGCTAGCTGGATACACTTAAACGTGATGAATAATGATAATTTTTTTTAAATTTATTTATGTTTATTATTTATTATATGGAGAAAATGTCTTTTGGAAAATCTAACAATACAGGTATATAGGGCTTGCTCCAGAGGGTAATGAGTCCTAATTCAATTTGATATTCGTTGCAAAATTTAATCATGTTGAACATTGCAGTCACAGTAAGGTGCGATAAATGAAATAAACGTTTCGTCTACGTTATCATTCCATCTTTAGCAGTTTCCGAGATTCATCTGTTTTATCTATAGATATACTTTAGGAGATAATGACGCTATACCTTCCATTCCATGCACAGCGTCTTGCCCCAGTGTTAAACATTTGACAAAAATCATCCTCTATATACTGTACGTTATAACCATGTTAGGTTAAAGCACGTCCAGAGATAGCAGTCTAGGGGCTAATTTGCATATATCGGCCATTCCCGGTATACGGGGCATCTGATTGCCTTTTTTGATATTGAGTTTGACTGAATTCAACCTTAATCATCGTCTTCATTCCGCATTGCTCCGCATTCAATTCGATGACTGCGTTTCGTGCCAAAACCCTATCATTAGAGTAACCCGTGACTCACGGGTTTGAAAGGGGAGAAAACGACCCAACAAAACCATGGGGTCCCGTGAAGGAATGCCCCCCCCCCCCCCTTATAAGTAACCCCTCAATCGTTTTCGCACATTGCCATGCATTATTTATTTAAATGGCTACTTGACACGGCGCTATCTCCGCCATTACGTTTGTATTCGTCATCCGTTATTACCGGGTTCATTACCCAAAAGGTCACCATTAACACCCCCAGTGACGTCACCCCGGCTTTTATCTCCGAACACTGAGTTAATTAAACGGCGTTTCATAGAAAACGACGAAGATTACAACTTCCGATAGAGCAGGAAGGTGTTTAAGTGTCCAAGGGGTTCTCGTAGGGTCTGAGGGTTCAAACACCTGGTTTAGGGCATCCGAGGGTGCCAAAGGATGGAGGACACGTCACGCTTTTGGGGCTGCATCGATGATTCTGGTCGCTATCGCCTTTAAACACAGGTTTGAATGTCACTTGGATAACTATATATATATATATATAGTTATATATATATATATATAGGTTTGCCCCAATATGTGATAACAATTTCACGCATTACTGTAACAAAAATGATTCCATTGCGTTCGATCAAATTGGATAGTCAAGTTTAAATTGTCCAATAAGGTGGAAGCGAGCAATGATGCTGTTTAAGTTAGGGCTTGGACTTTGAGAGGCCTCGTGTCATTGGATTTACAATGATTTACAATGGAACGCTGCGTTAACGCGGTTTCCATGGCAGCGTTCCCTCGTCTGTTCAAAAATTGATCAAAATAAAGCCTGGGTTCGCCACCCATTTCAGCGATGCCGGAATTGTCAATTGGATTTTTCTTACAACAATTTGTTTTCGAAAATTAATTGTGTTTGAAATCTTGTTACCTGGCATTGTGAGCTCCGACGCTGCTATTGTCGAATGTGGAGCTGGCAGTGATGTCCTCGTTTTTAATGGCGCCCGATTCCATGCCGAGGGCAGATTTGCATTGAGCTGTAAGAAAAATAGCAGGGAAACATGTCAGCATAATTTGTGAGAAATACACTTTGGGAAAAAAAAATGATAATGAGAAAATATGGTAGAATCATGGTACATGTATACAGTGGTCACAAAACTAATGATTCATAAGTCGAAGACTGTAATGTAAATCTCAACTTTGTCATGTTCTTGTATACACTCAGGGCATACCAACTTTGAACCAAGACTTTTTCACTTTATAAAAACAATTTCCCCTGACCATCCTGATGACTTTTAAAGTATGACAGTAAAAACTAACTTATTGTCTTGTTGCACACAAAAAAAGCGATACTGTGCAAGGTTCTGCAAATGAACACTTCGATTTTAACTTGGGACCTCAACCTTAAAAAAGGTTTATTGCCTTGTCATATCAAAATTAAAAACCATGACTTATTCAAATACGTTGTTAATTAAGATTATGTTAAAATAATTCTAGGAGGAATTCTCCATTTCTTTCAGGGCTGGTTGAGTGTGACATCGCTTGGTTTGTGTATAAAGGATATATAACTAAGAGCTGGCTATAATATGTATAGGCAAATGTTATATGTATCTGTTGAATTTCTTGGCCTTTTTCCCAGGTCTATCCAAATCCCCTGGTAATTTCAGGTTTTCCAGGTCTGTGGGAGTCTTGCATGGCCAGCACTGCTTACCATGCAAGAAAAGGCTGCATGCGTTATTGATAAATCCTAACCAGTATACACAATGTCTCAAAAGGTGAAAGTTTCAGCTTGACTGCTCCATCAGTACACTTCTCAGCTATAATTTATCATTTATGTCCCTCTCTTTTTTTCCGTATCAATCGCTTTGTGTCTTATAAGCTCTTATTCACTCCATCCATCATCTGGGCTGATCTTTCAACGCCTCAAGCAGCGCCCTCTCTATATGGCTCCCCAAAACGGTATGGCGTGCATCGACGCGCCGTAACAATGGCCACAAAGATTTGCAGCAAAATGAATATTTACGATTGAGTCCATCCCGGGGATCACTCTTAAGCGTTCCTTTAAGTCGCCCCGGCGCGATGGATTTCATCAATATTTCGGCCATTATTTTTACGAATTGCGCCGACGGGATTTATACAAGCCTAAGATAAAACGGCCAAAGAAATATTTCTCGCAGCGGGCATCATGCACTATACATGGACAGAGATTTAAACCTTTCGTTTAAATTTCAGATTTCCTTTTATCCCCTTCTAGCAAATCGATGAAAGGCGTAAATCCGACGAAATAATGCTTATGTTAAGTCCGGAGCGCCGCCGGGTGGTCAATCGTGCAAATAGACTTTTTTTTATGTCGCCTGTGAATTGGGGAAACAAACTGTTGGTTTCATCTCTTGCACAAATTTACTTAATATCCTTCTCATATATAGTTGGTAAGTAAAATAACAATTGTGCGTTCAAACTGACGTCTAGTCACCCAAGTCGGACTTTACCTGCATTTATGGCGCCTTTTACCCTACAAGGGCCCCGTCCCCATGCAGTTGAATCGCGTGGGTAACTCGTTTAACGCCATCTACCGGCCACACGCAGTCATAATTTGCGCAGCCCAGGTTCCTCATATCGCCCACCTATACATATTAAAGACAGAAATCGATGTCTCTTAGCACCCACCCTTCTTTCCTTTTAAAACCCCTATAACATTTTCGGTAAAAAGATTTCTCTTTCGTAATAAGTTAAGCCGATAAACATCCCGATGCGCCCCTATATGCATGCATCGCAACCACCGCTCTAGGTTTAGTGCAATGCTATATTCATGGCACGACAACTCCTTGGTCCCTCGTACGAACCCCCCACCCAACCCGAGTCGCTACTTAAAAGCTCTTTTTCGGTTATAAATTCAATATTTTCATGTAAAACCTGAAAACGATCAATAATCTGGATGTAACCGATGTGTGATGCAACCATAAATAGGCCTGACACGCATCCCATTAGAGCCCGGTCTATGGGTCCTCCCCTTTGGCGACCCTGGGAGTTCATCGCGAAATGAAGCGATCCTGGCAGCGCGCCATCTATTTGCCATTGGAGAAAACGAAAGATGGTAAAACTTGTAGCACCCAGATCGACAATTTAAACTGGTTAGCAGACAAGTATTTTGAAATTTAAGCATCACCTAAAACAGTTTGCATCGAAGACTTCGAATATCAGAAATGGTTTTTTTAACTTCCTTGGCTTTACCGGTTTTTAAAAGCAATTCTCATGACCATCCTGATAATTGCAATTAAAAAAAATGATTATTTGTAAATGTTCTGCCATATACCACCTTGATTTCATCTTGGTATCACAAAACTTAAACTATACTGTTAGTTTTTTTCCCCTTGTCATGTCTGAATTAATTGATGGAATCAATAAATAAAAGCAGGGCTGCCTGCATGCTCCTTAAATTCATGCATGCTATGAGGATGCAGTCTCTTGACTTTTCTGAGAACTACAATAACTGGCTGTGTGAATTAACACAAATGCAATATTTTGGCTGATTTTCCTTTTCCCTGACTTATACTAAATAAATCTCTTTCTCCCCTAACTGTGCCAGCTTTAGGTTAATCCAATTTCACCTGACAATTCCAGGTTTTCAAGGTTTGTGTGAATCCTACAGCTGTTCTAAGAACTACTGCTCAGCATCCGCACACATTTGATTTGTTTAAAGTGGAAAATTTAAATGAAAATTATTTTAAGCAACTTATTTATCTTGTTATATTGAAGAAAATATATATATATATATATAAACAAACTTTAAGATGGAAATAGGGATACAAAATTGGAATATGGAATAAACAGCGAATTTTAAGCATTGGCTGCACCACATCAAACGGGTACTGAACCCTGCAGTATCCAAAATGCACACACATGATATATCCCTACAGAGCCTCTAGCGGCGAGTGGATCAATGTTGGGTGACGGTAGTTCATTATAAAGGACCACATTTTCTTTCCTTACATGCACATTGTAATTTTCATTCGCGTTTACATCCAAAAGATGAATCGGCGTCGTTGTCTGGTCTCGTTTCGTCTCGTCTAACGTCATGTCGTAAATTGTTCGTGTCACATTACGGTAAACAATAGGGCGATTGAATAATGATTATCAATTATGAGATACAATTTCATGAGGAAATCTAAGCGAGAGATACAGGGAAAAAAATTGATGTGCCAAATGCCAGTGGGAAATGCAGGCTGAGTGCAATTTTGAGATGGAAGCATGGATATTAAGGGGGGGTTAAGGGAGGGAAAATTCTTGCACACAGGGGCAGATATGGTCCTGCATTGTTATGCCATTAAATCAGAGTGCATTAGATGGCATCAAACAACCACCTTGCATTTTCAGGGGGTTGCCAAAGGTGGGAGTGGAGAACACACAAGTAATCAAATTTAAATCTGAGCGAGCGTGCCATAATTGACTCGGGAAGAGTGAATTAAAAACATGACATCACAGTTTTCACGTCTTAGATCAATACATAAAAAACTAGTCGAGAATAGCCCTACTTGGATCACCACTAAATATAGAGCGAAATCTTTGAAGTGAAAACAATCGTCTTTTGGAAAATAGTCATTTATTGCTTGGAGTCTTGCATTGTGCATTCACTGCTAATAATGGGAATCATTTTGGACACCCTGTATTATAAAAAAGGAATATCTTTAATTTTCTGGTACATTGTGTATTTTATATAATCAATCCTATTATAATATTTTTGATCGCATTTTTAGGGTGAATCATATCATTTAGAACTAATTTTCCTGCAGCATAGTAGCAATTTCATTACGTTATTATGCACACTGCAGTGTGCTTCGAAACATTTAAAGAGCTTATTTTTGACTTTTATCCTTTAATAGTGCAAGACAAAGCAATAACAATGACCATAACAAGCAGACAAAGCGAAAACAAACTGGTAGCTATGCTGGTTAGGGTTGTTTCCTTCCCTTATTACATTTCAACAGTGTATTTTTTATAAGTTTGATAGCAAGCACATCCCTTTGTGAGCTCCCTTATAATAATACTATTGCACAATGGGCTACATTATTTTTGGCTGCCATGGCAACGGACATAAACAAAAGGCGAGCGCGGACAGTCGTTTTACATTATGTATTTGATATAAAAAAATACAGGTAAACGACTCGAAACGAAAAAGTCTCCTTTTGTATGGCGACTATTAAGATTATATGAATTTCCAGTAAATTACGTTGAAGGGAAAATCACAAATTTCGTCTTTTATTTTCGGGAATCGACTTGGAACGAACAAAACCCACTGACCAACGAGCCATCCGGTCTTATGTCATATTTCAACAAAAGATAAAACCTTGAAAGCCTGGGAACAACCACATATTTGAACAATGGGCTGAAAATAATCCAAGACATAAGCCTAAATTGCCAGAATTCGAGGTGCACCATGCATGCACAGTGTGATGTGCGTGCATGTTGTAAAGATTCGAGCTAAAGCGAATATTAGTGAAATTTCTAAAACGTGGAAGTTGATTATTTTGTTCTTAACTACCAAAAAGTTTCATTCGTTGCGCCCATTCAGGTGATATGCCATAAATAAAAAAAACTATAATTATATAGAAAAAGTTTTATCCCACGCAGATGGCGCCAGTGGTCAGTTTTTTTTTATATTTCCCGGAAGCCTTTGGCCAAAATCTTTTCAGCTCAAAAAAATGCGAAATTTTATTTATTTAGCGTGCTTTTTGCCAGCATGCTTTGGGTTTCCAGCAAACGTGCTTTCTCTCTTTTGTATTAATAATATATTAGTTGAAAGTGCCCGAAGTGATTCGATACAATTCCCACAATGCATTGCGAAAAATAGGCTTTCGTATCTTTTCTCCGTCATTTTGCTGTCTCTCTTTTTCCGAACATCAAAATTCAGTGTACTGGGCAGGCACTCAGGATTGATCCGATCACAACATTCAGGGCAGGGTGTCCACCAAGATGGCGAGCATGTGGTGATGTGGTGATACTGCAGCATTTGGCTGTTGCTCGAGGCGTGTACATGCAAGCTAATAGGATCGCCTCCTGCATCATGCCGTATCACCACATGGTCACCATCTTAATGGGCAATCTGGATAATAACTAGATATTCAAATTTCACCTTAAAAGGTCACAAAGGAAATAAGGCCATACGAAATACGACGTGTGAGAGAATGCAATTAAAAATGGAAGCTTCCATAGTTTACGACTTGTTAATGGTCTTTGGTTCGGCCTTAATTACCTCGTTTTTGTGGCCAGGGTATCTACGATTATTAAGCTCATTATTTCAAATTAAGAAACTCTGGAGTATACAATCGTCCTCGTTGCTTAAAAGCAAAAGTGATTAAAAGGGCGTGGGTGGTCACTTTATAAACGCTTGATTACCTTGCTCAGAAGAATAAACAACTTTGCTAAACGGACTTAATAACCTATATAGCTTATAATTAACCTTAACTATACCACCGGTTTTAATTATACTTTGCTCCAACCTGGACCACCCTGCAAAGAAGGAATTAATTAACGCCTCATTAGCTCGGGCATAATTAAGAGTAAAGATTTATAGGCTCGAGCTATACTGCATATATGAAGATAAGGGGACATACTGAATTCTGCAAAGTTAGGGTCTTGGCAATATATTAATACATTCTTCCTTTTATAAAATGGAAAATCCCCAAGCTCCAAGTTATATGTAAAATATTTTTTAAATATAACTTTACTGAGTTTTTTTTATGTTTTTAAGCTGATCTACTGAGCAGGATACGCATGTATACATTGAGAATGACATGCATTCATAAGATGTTTTTTTTTTAATGTTATTTCAAAATGTCACCGAGAAGTTCGCAGTGCCCCCACCAGAGTTGATATGGTCGTTTATTAGTTTAACAGGATTCATATGTGTAGGAAATCACAAGGGCGACCCCCAAAACAAACTGGCAACGGAGGGCCAAGCAAAACACTCCCACGAATACTTGAGAAGGAAAAACAAACAAAAAAACAGTGAAGTGCGATGAGTGAAATTTGCATCAAATGGTACGATAAATAAGTAAAAACGAAAACTCATTGAATGAAGCACTGAACTCAAGCAATGAAATAAAACTGACGGAGTTATCATCATGGGATAAGTGATGCAAAGCCTTAATTTGTTAAGCAGCCATTAAAAGAGCTTAAAAACCACTATGACCCTAATATCAGAAGTGGGAAAAACGCTTTCTAATCCGATGTTCGTAAAAACTAATGTACAAAAGCCAAAACAGTTACTAAAACAGTTGGGTAATAAAAAAACGATAAGGATATTAAGCAGGATGTTTAGTCTATATCTGTTAATAAAATCTCAACCGTTTTATTCTGCATAAAAAAATAGAAAATTTTTAATTTACTAGCTTTGCGGGTCTATCTTATATAAGTCATTTCAGAGATTCTTTACAAAACTCAGTTGGCAAGCTTACAAACATATACTAGTATAGAGAATGCTAGTAAAAAATGTACCAGGCCAACTTCACATAAAAACTTTCATTTTCAGGCCTTTTCAGAAAGTTATTCCAAAATACATGCTATTAGGGGTACTCAAGTTCATCATCGTGCATGTACATCTGAGAGGAAAGCATTTGATTTTACGAAACGTAGATGTATAAGGAAAAATGTACATGTATGTGTTATATAAAAAGGTATCTATAGGCTTGTGGAACTAGAGGAAACTCATGAAAGTATAGTATGATACAAATTTTCTAAAAAGAGGCTGCGCGGTCTTAATAATCCATAGTGCATTTTTCTCACCTGAAGACACTTTGCAATCTTTTGTTGATGAAACCTTCTTCGCCACTTTTGTTCTTTTTGGCGATTTACCCTGCCTCCTTTCGTCGACCATTTTTTATTTGCAAGAAAAGTGTCTACTCCCCCTTAATACCTGCCGTGGTTCCTAACGTATATCTTGGTCTTAAGTGCAAAGGACTCCTACCCTCCCTTTTTATCTATTGGTGGTTGATGGATGACGTTTAACGAGCGCCATCTGTTTGAAGGATTCGCATTTCTCAGAGATAAATCATCATAAACTGGGCAGCTGATTGTGCTTACTTATAATGGGGTTTGCTTGAGATATAGAAAAACGCCTTTCGCGCCTCACGCAAGGTTTCTATAAGTACCAAAGAAAAAAAATGGGCGTTTGACAATGGGACCCTTTGATGTCCTTCTTCACCTTTCAGGCACAAAAAATTGCTTCAACTTGCGTTAATGCTAAAGTTTTGCAAACAAATACCTGCATCGTTAACATTTCAAACTTTCTTATATAGAGTATGGGAAAAAATGTGTCCCATTGAAACTGCAGCATCATGCTTTAAATTTTTAAGTCAAATAAGTTTTGCCTGGGGAAAGAGTACATATAAATCATATTAGCTCGTACATTGTACATGTAACATATTTTTCTTAAATAATCTGCCATGCCTGACTATTTAAATGCGTATAAACTTAAGTAAATTTAAAAATATTGCATAAATAATGCGGGCAGACCGCAGGTGAATTTCATTACCCACCCACGCTCATTGCTCCACAAAACTGGGTATCGATTACTGCGCTTTGCAGGTTTTTACGTAGTTGTTGTTTTTTTTTTTTCAAGCTGCCACAAGAAGGGTGGGTGGACCTCCCAAAAACTTTACGAGAAACCAGCATGCTTGCAGTTAAAAATGATGATGATGATGAAGACGGGTGATGCTTCGCATATGCTCTCTCATGCAGTTGGCTCTCGTTTAAATTTCATTCATATACTACGAATGCCAACATTGAAGAAAATAAATACATAAAAAAAAAATAAAAATGGCAGTAATATTATAGGGCTTTTAAAAACGGTTGGTTGAGTGGGGGCAAGTTTAGCGAAAGTAGGGGGGCGCTGATAACGAAAAAAAAAATGGCGGAAGATGAGGAGCTTCTTTTGAGGACGGCGAATTTATTAGGCATGAAAATAAATTCGAGGATTCCGCATATCTTCGCTAAAAAAATTAAAAGGCCAACGCCATCAACAGTTTACCGAGTTTGGTTTATGGGATCGTAAACTTGTGAGAACCGAAAATCAGCTGCCTTTTCCTTGGATTTTACGTTTTTTTGAGAAATACCACGAGTTCTAAATTTGACGAACTTTTTCCTTAATTTTAAGTAAAAAGTCCCTTTAAGGTTGTTGCCAGATTTCTCAAGGATTGCAGTTTTGCAATAGTTTGTTCGATTATGGAATAAGTATACAATAGATTCTGTCTATACTAGTAGGGCTCATGCATAAAATAACCTGTCTAAAAACATGTTTTTCACCAGGCAGTCCCAAGAGTATGCATTTGAAATAGGTTCTACTATATATATAGGGAAAACTTTGGATGAAAATTAACAAACTTGGATTCATTTCTGTTTTGGCTCTAAGTGATTGAAATGGAGAGAAATTCTTCAACACGACAACTACAGACACGAATTATTGTGACAACACTGGAATGTTATTTGAATTCCTCACAATGTAAAAATTTGTAAACTGGTCGGCTATTACTCATTGACCACATCAATAACAAATCACGCCGCTGCCATCGCAAGCATCCCACTATCTATTCATTGTATTCGATGTCACCCCCAAATCCGAAATCTTGTTACAGCTCTCATAAGCCCCCATAAGGGGCCTTATATAGGACATCTGGATGACGCTTCTGTGCCATTTTTATTAAGCTTGGCGTGGAGACATTCGAGTTTTATGGTCATGTAGATCATCCAACTTTGACACTTTGATTTCCAATGCTTATAGGTCTGGATTCGCAAAATGGAAACCGATGGGAACATCTGGCACCAATGCAAAGGAGAGAAACAATTAGAAAGGAGAAACGCTTGACCAACCTATCAAAACCTAGATCAAAAAGGACGGCCAGAGTTGCAAAAAAAATACAAGTATAGATTTGGACCGGTCATCACTTGCTTGAAAATTCGTGTTAGGAAAATAAAGTACCTTTTAACTTCATCTAGACAGCAGGTCGAACAAAAATCACTGCTGCAGTATTTGGACTATTTGAAATGGAGTCGAGGCGAAAAAAAAAGGCTCGCGATCTGCGGCTACAACAAAGATGACCCGATGGACGTGGCCAAGTCGAACCACCGGAAGTGCAAATTGGGCCGTGCGTAACGCAATAACGATGCATCCCCCCCAAATCCGTGAACGCGATGTAATAACGTGATTGTACGCGGGGAAATAAATTAGGATGGACCATGGGCAATGACGAGACTCCCCCCTTGGCTAGTGGTCATCCGATAACAAGTAGGTAGATGTCCATTAGATGACCAACGCCATGGATGAAATTGCAGCGTGTCCATGAATTAAACCCCGGTGCTACTGATTTGATTAGCGACGATACCGACGGGGAGGCTGCATGGCGTCTGGGACTGGTCAAGAATGGCGAAAATTCGTCCCACCACGGCATAAATTAAGGGGAATGCAATATATGCAAGGACCATATACATATACACATACAGGGTGCTTGCGATTGCTTTTTTTATTGAATTTACTTGAACAACGACTGAGGTCGTTAAGGTCAGAAGGGACGAAATGATTCCATGCCATCAAAATCAAAGCAAATGAAAGGACTAACTTCATCCTTTTATTTGCTTCGCCGTATTCTAGGGTACTTGTATACAGTACGTTTTATAATCAATTTTTCAAATTTTAAGTTCCTTTACGTGAAAAATCTTAAGCAGTTTCAAAGAGAAAAAAAAAATATATGAGATTAATGGGACTATATGTGAGACAAGCAATGCATGGAATATCAATCAAATTAGACCCCAATATAAAAACAATTTTGGACTATGGGACACGAGTCAATTAATAGTTTTTTTATGAGACCAAACTATAATTAGAACCTAACAAGATTTATATTTTTCAATTGGGATAAAAATGGAATGAAAAAAGGGGTTCAAATGGGATCGATGAAAAAAAGAGTTCAACGTAGGGTATAGAGACAAAATTTGTTTTGAAAATTTTCATTTTAGATAGAAATTTGGGATCTAAAGATAAAGAAAAATCGTAATCTTTTTGAAAATTTATAATAAAACTCTAAAAAATGAAATTAGAAAAATGCAGTACTTATTGAATAACAGCGATACGTAAGCTTATAATAAATTTAACAATTAAAAAAAAATTGTGGACTGAAATGCCAGAATAAAGCTGGATGAAGCATCAGAAACTTGGAAATATTCTGAGAATTGATTAATCGAATCAGAATCCTGGGAAAATAATGCATTTCCGCGTTGAATTTTTCCCAATACTCAACAAAGGACCCGACCCCCCACTGTTTCGATACAGGGCATTCTGGGTAGAGTTAACGTCATCGATTTTCATGATTCCTTTCCCCCCCCCTCCCCTTATATCCTAACCATTAGGTAAATTGGCGCGAGGGGAATACGACCCACCGTTTTTATACCCCCTTGACCCCCACCCCCATCGGTCCTCCCCTATGATTTTCTTCGAAGATCATCAAAATCAATTTTTATAGTCGATGTCAAAGGAAAGAAATAATAGTTGAGTTATTAGGGTTTTGTGCCACGCGCAAAAGCAGAAAAAGGGCATTTTTTTCGGGGGTTTCAATATAAGAAAACAGGCATTTCAATTTAAGAGTATTGGTCATCGGACGCGTTCAGAGAAAAAGAGGGGGGGGGGGGGTGAAAGAAAACGGGGAAAGCCCATAAACGCCCACCCAACCCCAGTGGAGGAGAAGTAGAAACCATAACATCTTAAATGGATCTGAAACCAATGGGAGAAATTACTAAGCGAAAAGGCACCGTTGGGAAGACGTTTGGACGAAATAGAAAAAACGAAAAAAAAAGACGGGAAAATGGCAGCCAAGAGTGGGGGGGTTGGTAGGCAGGGAAAAACTTCCAATTGAATTACACCCAACTTGCTATATTTGAAAATTCAATTACCGAGCCCTAGAGAATGCGTGTTGTTACATCGGTGCCCTACATGGATATACGAATTGATTGGTTTTGGTCACTCCAGGCCTAGGGGGACGAGGTTTGATGGGGGATACTTTCGGGAACCGAACCCTAAAAACCTTTTTGGTGAAGCATTTTCCGGAGATGGTCAAGCTGGTCAAGCATAACAGAAAAAGTAAAATAAATAAAATAAAAAAAACAAGAAGGAGGGGAGAAAGGAGTCCAAAAATAATCCCTCGTGGGAGGTGAAGGGGTGGGTCTAAGGTAATATGGAGTTCTCGTGGAAAGAAATAGTCCTGCTAGCCAGGTTCATAAAGAAGAACAAAGAAACGTGGAACACGAATGCATAGTTTAAAAAAGGAAGGTGAATAGCCTGTTGAAAAATATACAATAGTGAGGTCTAAAGGAAAGATTTGGAATATATGTTCAAGATGATAAAACGTACCCAAAAAATCCATAGGTAATGGGGGGAAATATCCCAGTGGATATTAGAAGATGACTAAGGAGTAAGGCAAAGTTGCATGGTCTTTGGAAAAACATTGAAAGTTTGTGGAATAAATGAGAAAGCTATGACATGTCCAAAAAAGTGTATAGCAAGGATCAACAATCTGGAAAAAAATCTTAGGATAAAGTTAACAAAAGTCACGGAGTAAATATTCCATCCATTGATGACTTGTAATGTCTAGGGGTATGCAAGAGGGAAGAATTATCCGGAAGTAATCCAAGTATGCAAGGAAAAAAAGTGTGTAAAATTCTGAATAAATTATACACGAAATGGTCTCGAAACGAATGTTGACCTTTTATGAAAGATGGCATGGAATCGGTCAAGCAATAAGATGAAAAAAATCTGGAGTTGAAAGTTGAATTGGTCGAAATGATCCCCCATAGGCGAAAGGGGAGGAAGAGTGTTGATGGTATTGGTTGAGGGAACCAGGGCCATGCATGAACTGGACTTTTGTCCATCGTAGTGCGTCGCAAATCACACGCCTGCTTGAGGTCCGAGCCCGGGTCGTGGTCAGCTGGGAATAAGAGGGTGAAACCCAGGTCCGGCTATTGTTTGTAGCGGTCACGCGGCGAGGGGAAAACTAATAAACCCCTCTTCTGAATGGCAAAGGATAAATCAGCGATGGACGAATTTAATCTTAAAAATGCGAGCAAAAACCCTTGAGCCAAGGAAGGGGGTTTCGAACAATGGAATACAGAGTGTGTCGAAAAGTGATCAGCATAAGGTGGGAAGAACGTATTGTTATGGTTTGCCAAGCAATTGAGGCGAAATGCACCGACTTTCAAAAAGCTGAAGTGGTGTAAAAATTCCCCACCTCCACCCATGAGATGAAATCCCCAGATTTACAGACTGATTCTAAGGTCGGAATTCATAGTCGTCGAATAAGCACAACTTGTGTGTTAAAAGTATACAAATAAGTACTACTTATACGACTATGAATTCCGGCCTAAGGTTTTTACATGTGAAGCTATTATTATCCATGGCGGAACTATTACAACATTTTCATTCACCTTGATAATGATGATAAATTGGTCACTTTTTCGCCTTCTCGTGAAGACTTTAGGGTAAATTCTCAAACTTTATTGTCAATTAAAAAAATATACATATAGTATGATGCCATCATATTAGTATAGGAAGCCATTTCAAGGGGAACCAAATGTTAGCAATCACGCATAACACCAATGTTAGTAGTGATTGCCTACCTACAGGGGCAGCTTTAACAAAGCACTTCGAAATTGTCAAATTTCGTCTACAATGCTATTTTCTGTAAACCAAATGCTTTACAGAATCATTTACCAACAGAAAGTTTTAACAATTACCCTCACCCCTTTCAATCCCAATTCGATTATAAATAATTTTCAATAAAAAAAGACCGCATATCGAAAGCATAGTGAATTTGCATCTGAATGCGCACAATTAGCGCATCACAACGGTGCATGCCGGGAAACGCGCTTAACCCCTTGACCTCCTTCAACCCTTTAGCCAACCCTTGTTAGCCAGCAGCTAAAGGAAAAGAGGGCGTCTGCTTGGTAAATTAAAATATGCAAATAAAGCAAGTCGATGACAATGGCTAGCACAATTGATGACGTTCAAACATGAAAGTCGAGGATGGGATTTATTAAACATGTACAATGTTTTAATTGCGTGAAAAGGTTCGAGCACGTAGAAGTCCAAAAACCCTAGGAATCACTTCGGGGTCATGAAGAAATAAAACCCTCGTAGTTGCTCTTTATATCGTGCATCAGTGACATCTCAGTTGGATGCATGTAAAATACACCACTCTCGATTTTAGCAAAATCCCAGTTTGGCGAAGCCACGGTTGTCAAAAGATACAGATTTTTATCCAATAAATGCCCATTTCCTGAACTACCCTAACAAACGTTAGTTACATTGCAAAGTTCAACAAAACGTTCCGTGTGATATATACATGTATCTCTATGTGTAGAGCGTTATGTGGAACTAATAGCACATACAAGAATTATTAACATGGAATAGCTAGCCTACTTAAAGTTTATGTGCTGTCAAGACATACATATACTAGTTTAGTTCACGAATTCCATCTTGTCTGCATTCGGGCAAATTTGTGGTTACCGAGGTGCAGAGATGACAGGTTTTGTTTGGTCAACTCGACACATTATGTCCGCACTAGACTTCCATGAGTCGTCAGTCATGAGTCTCAGAATTTTACTAGGAATCCTGGTTTGTAATTGGCCCCAAAACTTGTTTATGTGCCTCTAACACCACTCGGCATATCAGAACCGCAACCTGTTCGCACTAAGCCTCCGAAAATGTGTATAAGGTCTACTTCGTCTATAAGGCAAGATAGAATTCGTGAACTGGACCAACTGTAGAATTCATAAGCAATTGAAAAAAAAAAAAAAAAAAACTTAAGACCTTAGTTTAAAACTTACCAAGTTCTAGTGATTGGACACGACCGGCGTCAAAAAACGCACAAACGGCGACGCTCCATATGAGCAGGGCGAAAGGTTGGGACCTCGAGATAAGAGGTCGTGACCTCGCCTGTTGGGCACAATTCGTCATCTCGGCTGCCAGAGGGAGGCACTTGTTTCCGAGAGAGGGATGGTGGTCAAGCGGCACTTCGCTCAGCAGACCAAATCGCACATCCGGCTGAGAACAATTTCCAAGATGGCGCCGTATGTCCGCGGGGGCATCTCACGAAGTCCTGCGACTGTCGGATGAGCTGGTTGTCAGGGTGCCACGGAAACTAGCGTCGTCATGGCAACTCGGATCGGGTTGAGAGCGATGAATTATAAGTTGCCCGGGGTTATAAAGCGCTCCAGCAACACTTTGGCAGCTGTAAAATGAGACAAATATCGCAATTAATGGATGATTTCGATTAATTAGAGAGCATCCTGTTGCAAACTTTACATTTTATCTAAGTTGGAAAAGATGGGGAAGAATGGGGTGGATCTCCAAAGGAAATTGAAAACAAACTAAATTTAGATATTAATTACCAAGACGTACATAAAGTATCGTCGAAAACATTAATCTCACGTGTATAGTTTAGACAATTTTCATTTGGTTGCTAACAGTAGAGAGCGAGCTCAATGCATGTTTGAAAAGCCAACAACTTCTTGAACACTGCGTATGAAAGACCCCAATCTCATTCGATGGCGTCTATACAAGTTTGTGCAAGCTATAGGCTCCTGATTTATTTCATTGAACAATTTATGCTAGAATCTATTAGCACTTAATATTTTTTTCATACAGTGTGGTACTAGAATCAGTGTTTTTACATCCTGGATCTCCCTGGATAACACAAAATATCAAATGCATCGATACGTACAATTGGAAAAGCAAGGAAGATGGGGGACAGGTGCCCCTAACACGTAATAAGAGCCCCACCATACACGGGTTCCACGTGTTCACCCTATGTGGGCAATTTAGAGAGGGAGAAGCATGGGGGTGTTAAACAATGAGAGAGAAGAGACACGTGGTGTTATTGGGGGGGGGGGGAGAATAAGGTTACCCCTGAAGGAGGATATGCTATGCAAGACACGACCCCCACCCCCTCTTTCTCCTTGCCTAACTGAGGATCCCCTATAGGTCAACTCCTAACCCCTCGTCACTAGACTCCCCTTTTCGGGGTAATTTTTCTACCTTTTTGGAAATGGTGTAAATGAGTCATAGTGTTTGCTCCCAGGATGGAATTAGTGAGCTCGAATTGTGTTAGGGCATGGCGAAGGGCTGAAAATGGTTGTCTGCAAATGAAATACCAGCTGCGCCCCCTACAGGTCTTGCTGATCCGGACTCAGGATTGGGATTACAGGGTGTTACACCGGATGATGGGGCACCCTCAAAACGCTTTTGGAGTTATTGAGTTTGTTCACTGTGAAATCTCAGTGGATTTCTTCTCAATTAGACTTGCAGTGTTGGCTTGATTCTTACGGTTAACGTTGCAACCATTCAAAGTATAGTTAACGACATGGGAAAAAGAGTATCTTCTTTTAATATCGTCCACAAAATGCTGTATGCCATACATTTACTGTTTATCTGATTTAGATGCGGATATTCATAAATGTTTAAAAAAATACCCAACGAGGTATAAGAGCAACTCGAGGGAATAATTTATGAGTCGTTAAATTAAAACGCCCTGAGCTCAACCCAGTCCGTGTTCAGCACGGATGAGAACCACTGATACATGACATGCAGAAGAGGGAAAAATGCCGAAATCGAGTGGAAAACAAAATTTTTGCCAACATAAAAAATACACGAAAAAACATAAGTTATTACACGCGTGTTATGTGTGACCCCTAAAGTTGTTACGGTATAAACAGAAGTTAAATGGAGTTTTATGTTACAAGGCAATGTGCGCAACGACATCCCATCAAGTTCGCATTTTTTTATACCTTACTCCTAAAGTTAAATATAAGTTTAGCCTAGACCTGGTATCGTAAATTCAAGAAAACTTCAAGGTTTAAACCCGAATACGTATTTGTTCGCATTATCTTTTAATTGTAATTTGTTAGTTACCAATGTATTTATATTACTCAATTTTTCATTAAAGATAAAGGATGTTGCCTTTGAGCAAGATGTCAAAAATTTCAGAAACTTTGGTTTTAAATAGATCCAGAAACTGGGGAGATTGCAATCGAAATAGCCTTCATCGATTACTTTTTGCGCATGGTCAACTTACACGATGCAAAAATGCAGAGTTTCGACCCTCCAATTACTCAATTTTCAGCCTTTAATCTACAAGCATGCAAGAAACAGAAATCCGTCCAATTTGTTCCACTTTTGAGAAGATCGATTCGCAAATATATTCGCATCTATCGATCATCATTGCAAATTATGTATATTATCGCACGACCGATCATTTATCAAACCAGGCAAAATATGGCAAGTTTTCAAAAAGGGTACTTTTTGCACATTTGCGCCATCTTCCAGCGACGAAAGCAATTTCCATGTTAAAGTCATTATAGCTCCACTCACTGCCAAAATCCATCAGGACTGGTGAGTGATGCATCAGCTTAATCAGCGATACAAGCGGGTTCAGCCATCGTTTTTTTCTCTCCAAATATTGGAATAACGAAAAATGTAACATCCATGCGTTTGACAGCAAGTCTTTTATTTTGTTAAAACCACATCGTATTGTTTTAAAAATTAACTGCAGTTTATATTTTTTTATTTAAAAAATTGTGATCGTAAATCAATTATTTATCCATGGGTTATGCCGTTAAGGGGTTTCTGCTTACATGTTTTGTACATTCAAATAGCTGGCTGGCACCCTTGAATTTCAGGACAAAAATAAATAAATTTAAGGGTTATATGACAAGTTCTGTGGACCAGAGAAACCTAATCTATTATAAATGGTAATCAATGGGCAATTAATGGTTCAATATAGTTTTGTGAGAAAATGGCAACCATCAGTTGGCAATCATGCATGTAAACTTTGAGAATGGCCCTCGGTCCTATCAATAAGGGATTTATTGAAAATGTCACACGTGCTCTAAATATATTAAAGACGAAGTAAGGTTAGCAAACCTTTTTTTTTTCTTTCCGGGCTTGGAAGCAGATTGTTTCAGAAATATGCAATCGCGACGCATTAAAATCGTATTAGAGAAGGCTCCCACCAGGGAAATGCAACAATTTCGGATCCAGATTAAGGGTCTGGATCAAAACATCCAACAAAAAAAAAACCTAAAGTGATCATGCTGGATCCGAACCAATATTCAGAAGACGAAAACCGATAATGCAGAAGAAGAATATTCTATCCATAACAAGACTATTTACGTTGAGGGAAAATCTTGAAAAAACGCTAAGATCCTCAACAAGTAGATTTTTTTGGACATTATAATTAGCGATATATACATTACAACGTTTATAACACTGTTCAACAATAACGCTGTTTTGGTGATGAATTGCCATGCGTTATTATGACGCAGTTTTGATGAAAGACACTCATGCCATAATATTGCGTGGACAGTATAAATAGTCATTGACATAAAGTGCATCCTGGGTAATCTTTATCTCTATAAGACATTAAATAAGTTATTTGGTTGACCTATGACCAAGGTTGACGTTATCACGTGGCGGCGGCATGTTCATAGGGGCAAGCGGGGAGAAACTGGCAACACACGTTTCCATTGTGGTAGGAATTTTATTTTTGCAACATTTGCACATGGGAACTATAAATCTCTTGAAAATCTCCTTTTGTTTGACATTACTGCTTCTGGAAAGCCGCTTCGCGATCCTCAACATCCCTGTTTTGTAAGCGAATGCATTTTCTAGAGGAAAAAAAAAGTAATTTAGCTGGAGCGCCGCGAGAAAATTCTTTTACTCGCAATTTTCTGCCATGATTACCAACCGATATGAAACTGATTTTTTGTCGTTTTGCGAAGGAAATGTAACAGGTTTCTCGCGGGTATAATGTTGCACCCAAAACCCCACGACTAAAATGTTGGTTTTAATCTCCGATTAAGCTTAATCGGACTCCACGCAAGTCGACAAGATGAGATTGAAAAGTTCCACTTATCATCTTAGCTATTGTTTCTTGAATAATAAGGACAAAACAAGGCGGAAACGTATAAGTAATCTGAGAACTTTGGGTGGTCCTAATTGGTGACACAGGTGGACAACTGACCAGCCGAAGCGGGCACACCTGTTTTGGCCCACCCATCCGAAAAACAGAATTATTTTTTCATATTTTTTTCGTGAACTTGTCACTTTTTTTTATAATAAATTTAAGGCTGCTGCCAATTTAGCCAAGGATGCAAGATGTGCCAATTACTCAAAGCGGGGATTTTGAATTATATGGTCAAAATATGGGAGCAAATGTTCTAATAAACGATGGTAATCCAGAAAGTTATCCGAATGAAGTCACTTAAAAATTAAACAGGGAAAATTTAACAGGAAATCCTGTAATGCTCCATAATGTTATAGGTTTGACAAAGATGGCAGACACGGTCTTTAAACTCCATGTGCTCATCGAAGCAGCTCAGAAACATTCATTCTTGGTCAGGACGAGTTCGTTGTGTGTGCTTTTTTTTTTTCATATTTTATTTTCCCGCTGCTTTGAGCAAGTTTCTCGTAAATGCAAAGCCGGTCCCCTCAATTTGGTTTTCAAATTAAGCAGAGAATATGTATTTAAATGCAGTTGGGGGGACAGGTGCTCCATTTTCCATGCGTTGTTTCGTGAGATGATGGATTTCACCCCAGATAGCTTCACCGCAAAATTGCATCGTGTCTCTCTCGCTCTCACAATATCTCTATATAAGGCCTACCATCATACGTACTATTATATCCCTGGCATTATAGTACTATGTACATTCCCTTTTATTGATTTAGGTGTAATTGTGGTTTGGGATCTGGCGAGATTGCAGCTTTTCCATTATAAAAGCGTGGCTAATTTTACACAGGCTGCACCCTCGCCAAATCGGTACCAGCGCCCTCTAGCGTCACTTTGTTACCCAAGGTGGTGACTTAAGCTTAGTTTTTTAAATGCCATGAGGAAAAGAAAATTCTGCAAGAAAAGTATATATTATAGGGCCTGGTTGCACTCTTTAACCATGCATGCAGAAAACAAAATGGCCTCCATTTTATTCTAGAATACATTATTAACCTTTCTCTCTATTTTCCCCTAACCCATGCTTGTGCAAAGCAGCAAAGGTGGGTTAATCTAGTGTTATACAGTAGGCTAACCCTAGTTTATTCTTAACCTCTGTTGGTTCTCAACCGGCCCTAAATACTAAAAAGCTGCTTGGAAGATCATGAATAACTTCCAACAATTCCCGCTAGGGAATTTAGCAAGTACATTTTCTTTAAAAAAATAAGTGCATGGAGTACAGTTTTGCAAGAACAGGCAAAGTTTTTATTTTTTCTCTTAGTTTGGAGCTCGTTACCATTATTTACCCTCCAAATGAGGCGGGCGTGCACATATTTCTTTCCTTTTTAGCAATTGTTGGGAGTTTGCAACAAAAGCTAAATCATTTCAACACATGTTTGACTTTCCTTCGATTTGCAAAAAAATAAAACAAAAAGTGCCAAAGCTTGTGTTGGGGGCTTGTCAAAGTATCTTAGGCTTTTCCCATTGAAATAGCCGGGATAACGAGGCGAGACATTTCGCCTCCTTGTTTTACAAACAAAACGCGGACCCAACTAAATAAACTTTTCCTTTCCTTTTTTTAAAAAAAATTTATTGCATTTTCTCGCATACGAAAACCCTATTGTGTGTCACTTCAGTCAAGAATTATTTCCCTACAACAAAGTAGAAAGAAAAAAAAATCAACCGTAAAAATTAAAAACAAAATTGCTTTCCATTCCCATCTTCTTCCCCCTCCTTCGAGAATTCGAGATGAAACTAAAGCCCAAAAACAAACTAAGAATTTGTCAAAAAACAAAATTGAAATGAGCTCAGTTTTCTGTAACTGATATTTCAAATGGCTTAGTTTTTCACTCTTTCCAAAGAATGACGTTGATGCCCATTTTTTTGTG
Source organism: Xestoiulus laeticollis (assembly GCA_034698905.1). Taxonomy (NCBI): domain Eukaryota; kingdom Metazoa; phylum Arthropoda; class Diplopoda; order Julida; family Julidae; genus Xestoiulus; species Xestoiulus laeticollis. The sequence continues at coordinate 1,274 of JAQGCC010001420.1, read as the reverse complement.
CGCGTGGAATATCAATTTTCATATTTTTTTTAAAAAAATAAATAAACAATATTTGGTTTTTTGTACGCTCGGTTAAGATGATGCAACAAATCTTAACAATTTAAATTCAATAAGACATTGAAACCACATTGCGTATTTTCTGTGGAATGAAGTTTGAATTTCGTCTCCATGATGAGTTGACACAGGCCACCATGTTTAATGAAAATGGAAAAGTATAGTTCAGAAAACACGTTTATAACACTGTTGGAAATGTGTTATATGTGTTACACATGGCATCAATGTGTTATATGCTCGCCTCACTGTAACACAATTGTGAGATGAGTTCTTAAACCTGTCTAAGCATGTTTATTCAGAAGGAGCCATAGGTAATCATCTCGAGTTATTTCGTAAAATCGTCACGTTTGAGGCATTTTCTTCGATTTCAAAATCCGATTACATGTATTGTCCGTGGGTAATAATAAGATTACTAGGGGGAGAACGTCAGTCATTGGCACTAGAAACTAGTTTGCCGAAAACATCGTTTATAACGACTAAGGTGACGTGGGCCATCACTCAAAATCTATCAATTGTTCAACATTTCTGATTTGCCCTTATCTATACATTTTTCACAAAACATTTAAAACTTGTGTCAGTTGGCCCTTCGGCGACAAATAAAAAATATTGACTGAAATTGCTCGTTAAATCTGAAAAACTCGTTGCCCAGATTCGAAACTAACGAGCAACAGTAAAAAAGCTGGGGAAAAAAAACAAAAACAAAAGACCAGCAGTTGAAATGCATTTAAATTTTGAGGGAGAGATCATTAATTTTGCGGTGGACAAGTTGGACAGGTCATTATATCACTGACAGAATTTTTTTCATTCCCCTTTAAAATATAAGGTCCTAAAAACTCTATGCCCTCTTTCTAAGCAGCCCCAGTGAAACAAACAAAAAAAAAATTTCCCAGTTATTGAAAATCAATGAATAGATAATGGAAACAACTGAAGTTTTAACATGAAAATAAATGACGTGCGAAAAGCATTTTTACAAATGCACCCATAGCATAAGATAAACCATGCAGTGCCTTAAAAGCAGGAAACGAATTGCGGAGAATTCTGTCTCAATGCTTAAAGTGTGCTGAGCTCTACGTTGAAAATTACCATTAATAACGCAAAAATATGAATTTGAAATATATTAAGGGTACTCAGACAACCGAGCATTTTTTGAGGAATGAAACGGTTCCTCAAAAATTTTTATTTTTCGAATTGCACCTAGACCACGTGACATTTTTCTGAAT
>JAQGCC010001419.1:0-23919 GCA_034698905.1 Xestoiulus laeticollis | reverse complement strand
GGCGGGGTTAGAATGCGCTAATGTATGGCACCAACATAATCGCGCCCTTTTGTATCGCGCGATAATGGTCGACGCGCGATTATGGCGGCGCTATTATTCGTGCGCGGTTTTGGCGGGACACCATGTAATACAAAGGGCTGAAAGTCATTGGACGATATGACAAACCTGCATTATGTCCAATACGTAAAAATGATTATGTTGATTAACTTTCAAAAAAATATTTCATTTGCAATGGGACTCGATCTATACATGTAATTAAGCTATACATAAATTAGACCCTTAAAAATTAATGGGTACCAGGTGCAATAACAATACACATGTACTTCGAATGATACCAATGTGTTATCAAATGAATAGAACTGTACAATCTTCTGCATGCAGCTGAGAAAATATGGGCGTAATTCAACTAATATTTTGATTACTGCAATAGATCGTCATAATTTTATTAAACAAGATTTTTTGTTCTCGAAATGACTCGTGTACTAGGTACGAGTTATTATCACGAAAGAAAATAAATTTGGAAAAATAAATAAGCTTATTCGTTTCTAAAACAAGGCGTTTTTTTATCAGGTCATGCAGGTATTCGCTTTATGAATATCTTATAAATAAGAAAATAGATTTTCAGCAATGACAGAGGCCGTTTTCCCCTCATCAGTTTTTAGCGATAACAAATTAAAACGATATAATCGTTGTTAAATTTATGGATGTCGATAATAGAAATCCCTGAAGGAGTCTTTCCTCCTCCACCCATATCGTGGTATTTTCAGAGCGAAAAAACTGAACCTGCAGAGGGCGTACAAACAATTAAGATGATATTTCTGTGCTGCAAATTGCCACAGCTATACGTCTTTATGTTTTTAGGAGATGATTTGGCGCCATTTGACGCTGGGGGGATTCCCCTATCTCTCCAGTTTTTCGCTTATTTTTGCCCCCCACCTCAACAGTGCCTCCCCTCATAGCCCTCCCTGTTGCATTCTAATCTCCTTTTTAAGGGCTTTTCCCCCCACATAGGCATGTATATATACGCACGCGGCCGGTCTTCTCATTTTTTGGCCAGATTTTAATCTTTCTTTTGTTTGAACTCAATTAGATGTTGGCAACTGATGAGCAACCCGAAGGCCTACGTAGAAACCACCGGTTGCGTATCCACGCTTTAGAAGCAATTTCTATTTGCTCCCTTATCGCTTGTTTGCATCTCTGTATCCACTTAAAAAGAGAGCCCTGCCACTTCATATTGGCGAGCTCGATTAACCTCTGACCCCAACGCCCTATAAATCAACCCCCGCACGGTGCGTGTCCACGAGGTGCATTCTGCGCGTTACACCCTTCGTCTATCTTGCACCACGACAGTATATATAGGGCGCTATCTCAGTACACTGTCGAAAACTACATAATACCCTTTTCCGTAATGGGAAACAAGCACGCACTCGACGAAAAATCTTTTCTGCAGAAAAATTCGTGTTACATTAGCATAAGATATCATTCGAGAACTGAAGATAATGGCAAAATGCAATCCAAGAATGTGGCCATCATTCCCTCTTGCAAGGAAGTAATGCAATTCTTCTGAATACATTGCATTAACATTTGCACTTGTTACCTCAAATTCTGTCTTCATAAATCTTTGTTACCAAAAACTCTGTCATCAGAAATCTTAATGTTACCTCAAATTCTGTCATTAGAATTCGGGTTCATCTCAACATTTATCATCGTTGCAATGGATGCAGGCGAGAAAAGCAAATTATAAAGACCTTAGAATCAAATTGACCTATGACTAGATCGACTACAAACATGAGATGATGGTCACCAAAGCCAGTTACCGATTGATATTTCAATTTGGTAAAGCAACCGAGATGAGTCTGTTGCAAACATGCATTTCCAGAAGCATGTTGCATGCATGAGACTTAAAAAATGTAGAAGAAATCCATCATTTTCATTTGGACTATAATCTCTACCACAGGATGTGAAGTGAAGCTATACTACAGAAACTACAACGTATTGGGGGTATCTCGGGCACATCTGCAAGAATGTCTCGCATATACATGTACAGTCTAATCCCTTGAAATTCGGTTAACTAGCACTACTCCGGAGCATTGCGGAGAAGCTCGATCCATATTACAGGGCGTGTCAAAAGTGAACGAGGGGGTGGCCCTCTAAGGGTTTCCATTACGCCATTTGCATGGTAATTATAAGGGATTTTGGCGATTGAACTGGGTGGCCCCAAACCGGTGCGTGTGCGTGCCATCTCCTACCGGGTGCGCATCCGTATATCAAAGGATGCCGGGATCCACGTTGAGTCCGTGGGTTATATTTACGATGGCAAACCCCTTTTACCCGTACGCAGTCTGCTGAGATAACGCGTCTACATTACCATATTTTTTGATTGCATTTAAATGCTCCGAATGTTCACCCCTCCCGCTTAATGTTCATCATATAGCTTTTTGTTATGCCATGCGCCATATAGGGGTGAAATCGCTTCTTACATCGCCAACAAAAAAGAATAAACACATATACCGCAGCATGCATAATTAATTGAATTTTTTTTGTTTTTAAGCCGAAAAACGTTTCTGCCATCTCGAATTCATCGCGAACAATAAACAACGACTGAAAGAAAATTAAAATAATTAGGACTTAGAGATTGGGGTTTTTGCATAATACGTGATGCTGGCTGGGGCTTTTGTTTTTAATTTGACGATTCGGAAATCGGTATACGTGGACTTATTTTCTGAACTTAAAGTCAAATTTCGTATCCTTACCTGGTAGTATTTGGGGCAAAACCCCCCGAACAAATGCATATATCCTCTCATCTATCAGCCTCTCAATATAACGAACGATGTCACAATGCTAAACGACTGTTTGTAACGAACGGCAATTCAATGTCTTAGGTAAGAGTCAAACAGCATCCTGTTGTATCACATGTGCATGCACTAATCATATTTTCATTGATTTTAAGGATTAATTGGCTTTATTGTAAAAAAGCATATATAGTCTTATAAGATTATATTTTTGCATCCTGCAAAGCAGCTTTAGTGTATATATACTCTCTCAATATCTGACACATTATAATTCCATCCCCTTGGCGTTCGTTATATCGAGAGCCGATTGTATTTGTTTGATATACAGTATACATTGTATAACATGTGCGTGTATACAACGGTATCAATGTTATTCGATTGCAAAAATATCGGAATTATTGGCTATTGAAAGCCCGACAACCCTTGAAAGAAGAAAATGTATTGTAATTCTAGACCATGCAACTACTGAAATTGCCACCGTTTCGCTGGAAGCCAAGATAATAGTAATTACTATTGATTTTTTGTAATTATCGCGACTATAGAGAAAACCGAAACCGGACACAAAATATGCAGAGATTCTTGTCCATGGCAGTGGTCATTTTTTCTACATGGAGGTGTACGAGGGGAGAATGGGACATATTTCGAGTGTCGGGGCAGCTGTTAATCTAATTAGTCGCTCGTAACGTAAATGCCGAGGGTTTATCGCAGGCGAGATTTACGACACAGACCGAAAAAGTCGTGAACGACAAACTTAATGTCGTCGTTTCAATGAAATGGACGAAATCGGAGATAAAAACAGGAGCCGCGTTAAAAAAAAATGTCAAAAATTATTATACCGGCAATAGTATATAGAAAACTGCTTTCATTGGACGATGTCCGTATCTTCCAATTCTCAAAATATTTATGACCGGTTGAAGAAGCAAAACATGCCAACGCTATAACACTTATCTGGACATGTTTTTATACACTACCTGAATTAGCTATAACCACCTGCTCATCCATCGCCCCCTCATCGTGAAAATTCCCCCCTCGACACGCACCATTGGGCAAGAAATCGTGATTACATACATAACACGGAGTGAATAGAATATATGCCAATTTCGTCCGAGTTAAACCCAGTTATAATGGGCCTAATTAGCCGATTAACATTTTAAAAGAAACATGTGCACCCGTTACCAGGTGTTTACTGGCCCACAAATGAGCACCAGGCCCTGTACAATAACGAGCAATTGGTGGTGGTGTTAACTAACCTAAATAAAGACATCGAGCCATGCAGGATGCGAAATATACAAAGTATATAATCGGATAATCCACGCACGTTGTTGTTAAATGCGGGTAGCACAAATCCCTAATTAGCTTAATCGGCGATTAAAACACGGTTTTGTCAGCATTGTTATATCCGTCTTCGACTCAAGTCGGTTCCATATAGTTTTCAGGTTAACGTGATGCCTACTATTCTGCCACCTGTTGATTACTCATATTGTATTTGTAATTTTATAATAGAAAATATATATTTCTAAAAAACACCAGAGGTATGAAGCCAATATCATCCTTGATGGAAATATTATCGATGGCTATATCACAACTTGAAAATGTATACATAACTGCAGTAAGGAATTGTTGTGGGTCTGTTCATTCCATGCATAAAATTTGATGTGTAATTTTACATACATTCATGTTAATTATACCCCATTAATTTGCACAATAAGACAATAGACCCACATGTTAACTTCAAACAAAATCAGGGCTACATATCATCCGTTATGTTATAAAAACAATTAAATAATATTTCCATAGTGTAAGACGGTGGTCCATATGATATAAAGGGCCAAATATGGCCCAAGGGTCATGGTTGAAACACACCTGGTATAGGTGCAATCCCAGTAAAACCTGTTAAAGGTGACCACACAAAAATGGCTAAATTCATACAGAGAATTTTTATGAAAAAAAACATACATTATATACGAGTATATTCACTAAAATAAATTTATACAGAGTGGTCACTATGAAGAGGTGGTCACTTTACCAGGTTTTACTGTATTGGCCTTTTGAAAATTAGTAGGACATACATGTAAATGTATACAAAGATAGTGATTATGAAATTTGGCCATAAATAAATGTCGTGCCGAGGACAAATGTCCCATTAGAAATCACCCTGTGAGTGCATGGCTGCAACGTCTTATATGTTAACTAATTAAAACTTGTTGTAGACTTTTTGAAGACAGGCATCCCTCTCGAAAGGAGATAACTGTAACAAGAAAAGCATTTCTGAGTAGGCCCGTCCCAAATGCCTGGGGGTCAGTTATTGTATACCTTGGGCCTGTCCGAGCGCCCCATGCAGGCCAATAAATAAGTCAAATTGTTATCTGTCAATTTACGACGCTCGATAACAAAACCAGAATTGCCACCACATTTTAGTCACCGCGAATAAACACGTCGTCCGGCTACTCACAGATGCTTTATATTAATTACGGCGACATGTTTGTTTTCTAGTATAAAGCAATTCGTTTTAATACTAGAAATATTTTAGTCTGGGTTATGAGAAAGCATCGTCGTTAAAAAACGATGCATTAAACTTAAACAAAAAAATAATGAGTAATAAAAATTAAGATTAACATTTAGTTGTCGATATTTTAGTTTTATGGGCGATGCTTGATAATTTGACAGCTTAAATGATAGCTTTAATCGGACATTATTTACTTTCGTATATATTGAAGCTCTATATAAAAAAGTCACTCAAAATTTAAACTGACAATAACTCAAAATTCTCACGTGAATTTATGGTTTTAATCTGAACAGACCACTTTTTTAATCAACAAAAACTGAAACCAGGATTTAATCTCTGAAAGACAACTTTCGGGGTCATATTTCTTAAAAAATTCTAATGTAAAGTTGAACGTGAACACAAACAATTACAGAAATGGAAAATTCGGTCAGAATCTCACCAGAGTTCTGTAGTAATTTCAATATTCAATACTCTTATGTATAAAAATAAGCCATTAAAACTGCTCCTTGAGGTGGGCCATAGCAAAAAAACTCCATGGGTCAAAAGTGGCCCGCAAATACCCTTTGCAAATGTAAACATAATATACGAGAGAGTGGTCCTTTGGATAAAGTGTATACAAGAAACGAAGAAAACAACCTGCATGGTGTAATCTGGTCTTTTATTATAATAATATGAATATAACTTTCAAGATAGGGTGGACAGGCTCTTCATCATGTACATGTACATATGTATATGCAGAATGTGAACATGCGTGTATAGGTTAGATTGCAGATGTTTTCTTCAGTATTGCACTTATTATACCATATGATTTAAGTGCTAAATTTTGACTTAAAGATGAATTAAACCCAAGGAGGTAACTACTATAGCATCAAGTACATGTACTGTATATACATGTATGTAGAAATACGAATTAGCAACTCGTGCCCAACGCAGACCCAAACTACGATAAATTATTGTTATCTTTAGGATCGATGAAAATACATATTAGCTAGGAATCTAATAACCACCTGCCCAATAATTGAGCGCACCATTCGAAAAACAATTAACTTTTATCTTAATACAACAACGCCATTGCATTTTTAAAAAGGCGTTAAAACTACCTCCCAATTATCGCCGTTTCCTTCTTTTTTTAGGAAAAAATTCACACTTAAAATTCTCCCCATGTTTAGAGAACAGCTAATTAAGATTTTCTGAAGGTTCGTCCACATAGTCGTGGAAATAAAATCCAAAAATTCGGCGATCACCATCAGAGATGACCAAATGGCGGCAAAATACACAACAATCGCTCGTTTTTTTTAAAAAAAAAGTGTGAGAAATTAAAAAAAAATAATAATAAAATCTCGCAAAAGCACCGAACGGATGTGAATAAAAAAGGTAGTAAAAAAATAAGCGATAAAGATTTGGCCGTTGTCTCTTCTAAAGCCATGCATGACCAGAAGGAATGGGTAACCAGGCCAGACTACAAAACTACATTTTTGCCACCTTCACAACCATGCAAGGTGACCCCCCCTCCCTCCCTTTAACATTTACACCCCTCTACCTCTACTTACGTTAATATCAAGCGTGAACCGTACAAAAAATTAGGCATTCAGGCCTAATAGCCAACGCAAATTGCGTATTCACTTTGCACCATTATAACTGTAATTTTATCGTCAGAACTGGACTGAGGGGTAATTTTGGTTCACATGCGCCCTCCTCCTCATCAGGTGCTGAAACCACATCTTTTTCATGAAAACTACATACTGAACGGGCCTTACATAATCCATATCCACATAAAATTACAATATAGTATCAATAAAAATAAAATTAGTTTGGAAATTTTATCTTCATTTCTTCTGTTGTCTATTATTACTCTTTTTTTGAAGTATATATAGCATGCTACATTGTACAAGCATATAAATTTACTTAACACCATGTCAAAATGCAATATGTCTTAAGGCATATATTATCTGACATCGACTATAGTAAACTTATCAAGGTGATCTAGCCAATGCAAATATAAATGACATTATTATAATTTTAACATGGTCTACTTTTATTATATTCATTATTTTTAATTAATAGTATGCGAAATAGATTTATCACTTACATGTATATTAAAATTCAAATTGCATACCTGTCTGTAATCATTAATTTCTAAATAAATCTATTTTGCAAGTGAAAATAATGAACCAAACACCAATATATAAATGTAATAAACTTGCCATAAAAATAACAAGTCGCTACTAATAATTATTGGGTTTAATGTGTAAATATAATTGCAACTAATTACATCCAGTAATGTATATTACAAAAATATCCATAAATACGGTGGTTTGTTAGGTTGTGCTGACAACCTTTAAGTAATATATAGTATTAGTTTGATAGACATTCGATTTAATAACATTCCATTCAATGGAGGCAAGCCAGAATTTATACAATATGCCAAGATAAATACGTATATACTGTATACTGTAACTGCAGTTTCAGAAAAAAAGCAACCGTGAATGTGGTAAACCTGAAGTGAAATGTGAAAATGGGAAACACAAGCATGTCGTTTCATTAAGCCAATTACTGCATGCAGTAAGTCTCCCCTGAAATGCATCCTATAGTATAATACCCGCGGTGCGTCCATGTTTATTGTATTAACCTCATTCACGTATATTAGCCCAGTCCAGAGGACTAAAAACGAGCCGGTTGAAAAGGAGGCTCTGTGTGAATCACTGGACAAAACCCCTCTCAAACTTCTATATTGTAATGCAACTTGTTTATTAAAATTTGTTCAAAGTGATTGAAAGTGCAGATAAAATTGTGTCGAGGTCCACAAAGGTTAATACTATTAATGATTTTAATGATTCAGCATATTCTCCCAGCAGACTCCAAACCACCTGAAACCGTCTTCTGGCTCCAGCCTATAAGAATAAGATGAAAAAAGTCTAGGAATTGCCGACAAGCATGGCGACTATAGACGTGAACCGAAAATTCAGAAGAGGAACAAAAAAAAAAAATTGCGGCTAAAAAATTAGACCTTCTATATACATTTAATAATTTATCCATATACAGGATAATGCCATACGCAAACTTGTTCTAATCCCGGAGCATGTTTTTGGAGGACAATAGAGATCAAATTAATTATAAGCGCGTATGCTCGCAATTACTCACGTTGCACGATATCAGAATTTACGTTTTATGCAAATGTATTAACCGATATAAATCCAAAAGAGAGTTTTTATTTGCCTGCACGTTGCAGATAGAATCAAAACAAATTGCAACTCTTTCCTATATAATAATGCGCTGGGGATTAAAATTAAATATTTGAAAACCTTTGAGCACGAAGACGAACACGACATCAGTGCCGATGGCACCATTCATCAGCAGTTTCAGCGATAATAATCGTGCATAATTAAGCTATTCCGAGTTTTTATAACTATATGTGCAACGTTCACACGGGTCAAGTTGATTAAAACGATTGAATAACCACGGTAGCATGAACAATGACAAACAGGCTGCAGTACTTTTTTGGATTTATCAACTAACGAAAGGTTAATCGAGCTGTTAGTTTATGGTGCCTTTTATAGTATATAAATAAAGCTATATAATATATAGAAAATGGAGAAATATACATTTATGGGGATGCCAAATTTGCAAGCATGTACCATGAAAATAGAGCTTTAATTTAGACAAAATATGAGATCATTGCCCTATTGCAGATGTATACATGGAGCCTCTTGAAGGATGTTGCTTATCATTATCATCAAAATTTTCAAGACAATTTTCTATCTTTAAATTGTATTTTTTCAAATTAACTTTCTGATAAACATGGGATGCTGTTGTATAAAGGTATCCAGAGTTATGTATATATAGCAAGCAATGAACTTATAAGACTTATCTGTCTTTAAAGCATTGGACAACATCAAGTCAACAGATCAATTAAATCAAATAGCTGTAATATGCAAACATGCAAAGAGCATTCCCATGGAGGTCCTTTAATTTCAGTTTAAACCAACTAAATTACATGCAGCTCAATGATCTGTTTCTTAGTCGGAATTTCAAGACCAGTCATTCGAGAAAAATTTATCCAGAAGACATCTCGGGAACATAAAAAATACAATCTGATAGGCCATCAACTTGTGATTTTATGCGGAACAATGCTGGCGCCATGGCAAATATGCGGTTCACGCAAGGCTGCCTGCACCCCCTACATATCCGTCATTACAATCGCAATTACCTTACTTAATACTAATCACCGTTAATTTTTTAGAGGTTGATTTAAATTGAAGCACATTATATGCTCGAAAAAACATGGGAACGTGTTGTTTAAGGAGGGGGCAAAATTACACGTTGAAATCCTTAGTTTCAACCATGAAGACCATATATCAACAACCCATTGTCTTTCATGATAACTCCTCAATAATTTTTTTTTTGTAAAAATCATATATGTTTTTCTTAATTCTGATGTGGCATTGAATTTTTACAAAATGCATAGAAAATATAAGAGGGTTTTCAAAACATGCATGCAGATCTGTGGTCGTTCTCATGGTGTAAAACAAGTATTTGATAAACATCGCTTATTATCAGCCAGCTTAATTACGATTACCTGATTAAACAGGATTATTTGCAGCTCATTTATCGTAAAAGATGCTTGATGGTCGTTCGTGAAGACATTGTACAACAATCTAAATAAATGAGAATCGGATACAGATTCACGGTGGCCAAGAAGAGAAGTCATTTCCAAGAATTACATTTTTTACAACCATGGCACCAAATAGAATTAGACCTATGCAGATTATATATTACATTTAAATGTAATTTGTACCACACATAAGCATGCCGCAAACTGCTTTAAAAACGCATTTCTCTCGAAACCCCTTAATGCATATACGAGCACGGGGATATCATTTAAGAAATTGGACTCGATTAAAAAGTGATTTTGAACTGATGCCCCGTTAATCGAAATTCGTCCTAGCGGAACGTTGTACAACGAATTTATGATGATAAAATGCCACATTAGTTATCAAAAAAAAAAGTGCAAGCCTAAAGCTTTTTTTTTTTAACAGGCTAGCTCAGCAGGGTACTGGAAAATGTTTAATGTTAAGCTTATGCGAACTGTTTCGTTTATAAATTGGTATTATTACCCACATTATGATATTTCGTTATGTATAGTAGAAATGGTAATAGGCAAGGGTTACTGAAGACGTTAGAAGACTTAAGATTCGTCATCTTATCGAGCCATTGAAGATTTGGGCAATTGGAAATATGGTATAGGCTATAACAGAAGAACAAGAATATTGCAGAACATGTATACATGCATGAGTTGAGTAGGTGTGACAAGCCATTCTCTCCAAGGTATAATGCGTTGGGATCTATACGTCATGCAGGTGTAGGCCAACAAGAGTGGTAAATTGGAAGAGTATACATAACAAAAGTGAAAAATTGCGCATGCACATTCTAATGTGGATGACAAGCTTTTTTCATTGAAATAATGCGTTAAATCCGCTAATTTCACCAAAACTATGCTAGCACGCTGCAATGCTATATAAGTTAATATAAGGAGGGAGCGTGAATTCTTAGCCAAGCATTGTGTGGGGGCAACTTTCCAACACCTTAATAGGTACGCATTTAGGCGCCTTTATCATCGGCACCCCTCAATTCTCCCCCCCCAACATCCAATACGGACAGTTGCTAAGCAAAAATTCAACTTCCGTTCCGGAGGTTCTTTGAGTTTCGAGGCGGGACGCTTTCTTGATTAATTTGGCATAAATCCTGCGATTTTCTATTAAAAAAGAACTTTTTTGTCACCTTTTTTTTGGGGAGGGAATCACAATGAGAAGAAACGGTTAGCCAACATTGCAGATGCATCCCAGGATATTTAATAGACAAAATGGCTGCCAGGCTACCACGTGCTGCCCACCCAAGCCTCTCTTCTTGGGCACCTTTTCACGCTGGGCAACCCACCCCCATCTTAGGTCGGGCATATTGGTCCATTTTCACATCATCAAGGGCTCCAACACTCTCAGTTTACTAACTTTTAGGTTTATAATAAGGTCAATTTTTAAAACTAATTACTGTATGCATGTATCTATACATTATTCATGCATATTTAATATTAATATATTTTTTAAACTTGTAATTTCATATATTGGATTATCAAACGTTGTAGCATTATAATCACTGATCTATATATCATGATAATTATATACCTGTATATAAGATTGAAATAATGAATTTTTCAAGGTTAGGCATTTTTGTATACATAAATATCTTTATAGCATTGGTTTACTTTTTAGAAATTGTAACGACGCATATTAAGTTTTAAGACAGCCAGAATTAGGTGTGTTCTTCTTCAGTATAACCCAACATTGGGAGGTTGAATTGTAACACCCTATACATACAGATGAAAACAGGCACTAGCTCGATTCACACGGGCCTCACCGTCGTTGGACCATTTTTTATCCATCCTATTTTGATACGCTCAACAATGGAAATCTAAAGTTGAGTATTTTTTTCATCCTTCAACATTTAACTACTTAATTGGATTACATTTGTGAACTATTCAATTGCAAATAAGCTGAACGGATTGGTAAAAGAAAGGCGACACGGAGTCGACGCCTGGTGGCTTTCTAGCATCTCATCATCATCATCACCATCATCATAATTTGATGGAAAAAGAGGGAAAAAAGTCAATTGAAACTCGATTGTCTTTTCATATATGGTCCAGCAACAATTTTTCTATATCTAGCAGACGTGGATAGATTTAAGGAAAAACACGATGACATTGCGTCTCTTCAGCCATTTCCCCTTTTTCACTCTCGCCTAACCTCCCTTTTTCGTTTCAATTCCCTAAGCAAATTGTTTTTGTTAAGATCTTTTTTTTGTCTACCTGAGTCCCCCATAATTATGGATCCCCAACCACGAGAAGTCAATCCCTAAATTCAAATCTATATCCAGGTTGATCATTAGTTTGAACTTTTCAACACAAATTGACAAGTGGTGGCTTCAATCTTACCTATTTGAATTAACAGCATCCCAAAATTAGCGAAATTCCGCATGCATTATATCACAATGCAAGTGATGTTACTGAAGTTATTACGTGTATAAAGTCCCATTATAATAAATGAATTTCCCCCAGCAATAATCTATACAAGAACCTATCGTTAAATCGATTGCAAATTAGTTATTAATTTGTTTAATATTACTGGAAATGGATATTCATATATCCATGGATATTTATAGTAATTTCGTCCATTGACATGAATATCCATTGCCATGGATATCCACAGTAAGTTTGTCCATTGACATGGATATCCTGATAACTTGATCCATAAATATCCATAAAAGAAATCCACTTCTGTATATCCATACTAATGGATGTCCTTAACCAAATCTCCATACAATGGTTATCCATACATGTATATGAATTTTTCCTCTGGGGTTGGCTTTAATAGCACAGTTAAGAATGCACATAAATGTAACAGATTTTTAATCGAGTTGAACTAAATTTCACATTCTTACAAGAAACAAAAAGCCCCAAAATCGTTTGCAGCGCCTCTATAGGCAATATGAAATGCTTATAGGCCAGTGGATACGCCCTGCCCAGTGAATGTTTAAAAGCCCATTGGCATCATTTCGAGTGAGCCCATTTTTTTTCATAAATAAGCAAACATAACTGACTGTCTAGAATTGCTAACTCATGAAAGCTAAATGAGTCTAAGAAAAGTATTTTTTTTTAAGGTACTAAGGATAACGTAATAACGTAAAGGGCCCTAGGAAAGGCTAAATGTTAAACGAACGAGGGTTGAAAACTTCGCAGGTGAATCCTCCTTTTACAGTTGTTCGTAGTAAGTTTTACATGAAAAATTTATTATTATTAGAGGCTTCATTTCAATTCCAATAAATCTGAAATTCAATTTGTGGTGGTGTCATATTTCTCGCCGCATGGGGTCGTGGCTAAACTCGCTAATGCAGCATCTCCCCTTAACTTAACGCTAACCCCCTAAAGGCCCTCGGGTAAAACCGCTTTCACCGAGTCCATTCCCAAATCCATTTAATGACCAGGCCAACAGGATCGGCCATGGATTCAGGACGCCCATCTATATAGCTATATTAACGATAAAGAATTCAAATTAATTATTCTGTCTTATCGCGAAGGCGAACGAATATTAATTGGACATTAATTTAACATTATGCAAAAGATTAGACTTTGCAAGGCCGGATAACGAAAATGAATTACTAGGCTAATTTTTGCTAAAGGGATTAGAAAATGAAATTACAACAGATTTCAAGAGCACATTCTGAAAAAATAAGGCTTTTTAACCATACTTGTTGAGTATTGGTATAAGATTATTGGATAAGAGTATAGATCGAGATAAGAATTTGGTATAAAATAAGTTGCAGTAATTATATTTTGATTTTTTTTATATACTTTATATTTTAGTGAACCATCCTTTCAATTTGTAGAAATTTTGATGCTTAAAAATACAGCAAATTTTGTTTTAACACCATTGAAATGAAGATGGAGAATAGCCTATCACAATTAGGAATACATGTATACATGCATGTAGTGTATATATAGTATTATACATTAAGGTGATTTTTAAATAAAAAATACATGTTTCATTTGGAATTAGGGTTAATTTGGTGATATGCAATTTTATTGTTGAACCACCTCTGTAATCAAGGGAAATTCCCTGCATATTTAACTGAAAAACAATTTCACAAACTATACGAGTTTCTAAATTAAAACGAATTAAATTTAATCTACTAGTAGATTAAAACCAATTACCAAATTTAAATTCATTTTCAGATAAATTTTAGGTTAACGACCAGATTACCAGAGAATACAACTAAATTAAAACTACATTATTCTTCAAGGATTCGTTGATTAAGAAAGGCTTGACAGTAGTCATTTTCCAGAAAAAAAATGCTTTTTCAAACTATACAATTTAAATGTATGTTCAAACGTGATCAGACGCGATCGTACACGTTTGAATATGTTTTTTAAATTATAAATTTAAGGCAGATTTATAAATACCATAGTATTTATACATGCATAAATGATGAAAGATCAAGAAACGAGATGGGATTGGTTGGAGGGCATGCAAGTGTATACATGTATATACAAACTATTTCATCGTATATAATGTATAGTGGGGGTGGGTTTCAAGTTGGAAAGGTGGTTTTCAATCCCTAAATCACCGCATCTTCATTAAAGCGGTCTAATTGTTCTTTTGTTTTCAGCTAGCGAAATTAAAGCTCTGTTAAGCTTCGGCCATCTCTAAGACACAATGAAACCGTTTGCAAGCACGTTTAAAAGATAATTCAGGTAATTAATGAGGAAAAGTCAAGATTGACATTTCATCATGCTCGCCGCAAATGCCAAAATAAAAATTAATTAAACTGCAATTAAGGTAATTGACAACTGTACGCCCCCTCGCGGCCACATTTCTACGAGAACCGATCAACAATTGGTCGCATAACTCAGAAAAGAAACAGAAAAGGCCAATCAAAAAGCAGAAGGCAAAAAAATAAACGGTTGGTTAATTAACTGCCAGAACTCACTTGTAAATACAAATACACGAGGGTAGTCCGGAATCTGCTTGTTCAAGGACTTTATGACTGCCCCTCATTCCACAAAAAAAGTATTCTACATGTAGGCCTATGCAATTTTGTAATATTACTTTTTGAACCACCCTCTTAAGGTCCAGGTGAATCGAGGGAGTCAACAGTCGCTCCATTTTTCAAAATTCGTTCTACCTTTTTCTTGAAAAATTTGAAAACTTTTAACTTGTTCATTATCCAAGAATGAGTTATAGGTTACAATGATGCAGGTGACTTAACTCCCCTAAATATTAATTTATCCTAAACCGCTAGTACACTGTTCATCCTCGAGCATACGTACACACACACACACACACACACCACCTCTGGCATGTCATCAATAAAAGTATTTAAATTCGCTAAATGAATCCAGTTAAAAAAAAAAATTAATTAGATCACGTAAAAACAGCGGACCTTTTTGTTTCAACGTGTACGCACTAATGAGTTCTTTATATGCTGCCTAATTGTTGGCCCGAGTGTGCTTAATTGCTTTAACTGGTGGTTAACAAATTTTATATCTCTGAAAGAATAGTGAAATTAATTGAATTTTGTTGCCGATTGGACAGCGAATGCATTACACCGAATGGATCAAAACGCAATTAAGAAAACATAAAAAAAACAATAAAATAATGAGGAGAAAAAACGTTTTGGAGTCTAATATGACATACAACTTCCAGAAGGAACGAATTGCTGCATTTGAAATAGCTCTCTAAACGACATTTGATGTACTAAAATTTATTATTTTGATTAAACAAATTAGAAATAATAGCATAAAACTTGTTAAAACAAATTAGACCTATAAAATAAACTGCAATAGGGATAAACGTGACAACATGCAGCAGGTATACTTAAAAATACCCACCTAAATTATTTATATTCAAGTAATAAAGCGAGACTTACCAAAAGACTAACTTTATAATAAAGAATCCCAACGAGTGTCATGAGAATATTTGCATTTTTATTTATTTTTTCCCTTCTCACGTTCACAATTACTTGTATACATTATCTTGATGGAAATCACCATGGTTCCTGTTTGAGTAGAGGAAATTCTGGAAAAAGTGAAATAAAAAAGGCATGTGTGGCGCTTGAACAGTTTTTGAGCACCTTGTGCAGGTTGCATCACTGGAATGTAACTTTAAAACAAATTATTTAATCACAAATTTCGTAACGAAAGTGATGTAATGCACAAAACGCTTTTATTTAATAGTGAATTAATTATGCAATTATTCAGTGTTGCCATAGCCTAATCTTTACATCAGACCTCCTGAACATATAGAGACATCATATAATATTAATTGATCTAAAATGTACACTGTACATGCCACAAGACACTGCAGTGTATGATATAATGTACATGTACAGTGTAAGAACGTCTTACACAACATGTAAACTGTATATCAGAAAATTAATGTCCTTATGCTTTGCACAGACAATGAATTCCAATTTTACTAAATGCATTTTAGAGAATCTGTAACAAAACCAAACCTAAAAATATAAAGTAATGATATGATTGATCATGTAAATGAAAGAATGGTTATTTTTAAAGCCATGTTATGCAAATTAAGACTTACAAAGTAAGAGCCGCTATATCCATACAGGTAAACTATTAATCCAGGAATCCTTACTTATACATGTAATTATACGGTCGTGATTTTATTCGAAAATAATTTCACGAGTATACACTTATTTCGTGAAGAATTTTTAATTAGTTGAACAAAACAAAAGAAAAAAAAGCAAACCATTGTTCGGACGAAGGCAAATATAACCAACTTGTAATATTACGTGACAGGAGCAATTAGGGGTGACAAGAAACAACAACCTGTTCCCAAAACTAATTCAGGGAACATTGTATTTGAATTGCCGAAAATACGAGGGCCTGGCCTACATAATTGGCCGACTCATTAGATCACGGACAAGGCAGACTTTCAATTTTTAAAACAAATCTTTAATTAAGTTGTTAGCTTTTTGCGCTAATTAGTTTTCCTTATCCTGAGAGACAATTTCAACCGGCCCATGGAATCTGCTATTAATTTGGCAGCCCATATGCACTATGCAGGTGAAGATGCAGAGACATCTTTTAAGATTGCACCACTAATCATGAGACCACGTTATACAATGTTACAGTTTACACAACGCCCATCTCCATGAACTGCGTTTTTTTTCTACCTCCATTTCCATCCGAAATGTGTGGGCCAAATTGGGAAACCGAAACATCACTGCCAATCTCTAACTAACTTTACCAAACTTAATTTAGGTAGGCTAATGTAGGGAGTGTCCCATCAATATTTCATAATAAAACTTCAACTCGTAAATTTTCCCTTCCAAAATATGAACTGCAGGAGCAGCAACCAGAGGGCACGAATGGCAAAAAAAACGACAAAAGGCTTTCATTCATTATACCAGTTTTTATAAAATTTGGGGGAAAAAATACTCCAAAATTTCCCATTATAGGCGTATGTATACGCTTCTCGGAAGTGTGGCCACGAACAGGTACATGTAGGCTTCATTTGCAGAATGAAAATCGAGTATGGAAGGAAAAGTCATGGGAGGAGACTTTGGAAAACACGAAACCAAAAAGAGGCTGATGGCCAACACTGGGTTAACGCGTGTACATGTGAGAGAAACACATGCTCCTCCATAAATTTGCAGGCCAATAAGACAGCTATGAAATTAAGGGTCTCGTGTTAATTAAGCAGCAAAAATATAAGAGGGCTTCTTGTAAGGCTTCAATCCAAGGAAGATTGAGGCTGTACATATTCTCATTTAATGAGATTATGGAGCATACCATTGTATTCCCAATTGAAAATTATTACAATAGGATATCATAACATCTTATTATACAAGGCATGCACTCTCGACACGTCTTTGAATAAAATCCAGTTAATGGAATGGGCCTCATTTGGTTCCATTGCTTTTCCCACTATATGGCTATAGTCTCATTAACAGGTCCTGCAATAATCACATGCAGTTATTCTTATTGGATATCATCCAATAAATGAATTGAAAGCAGTTACCATTTTGAATTGTGGATCTTCGATTGGTTATTTTGTGTAGTAACCTCACGAGGCTACATTGAATGCACTTGACTTCTTGCTGAACACGTCCTGGAGGGATGGCTCTTGAAAGACTGCTTCGTTTTGCCTGATGTACACCAAACTTAATTTCACCAACGTTCCATAACGGCCCTTCAAGCCTATTTGCTCAGAACCACTGAAATAATTAATCTTTACAAGGTTCAGCATTTTGGCGTAATTGGGTACACGTGTCACCCTTCCCATGCTTATACGAAGGCAGATTAGCATGAGCTTATCATCATTACGTTCTGTTACCGCTTATTGACCTATTCCGGTTTGTTTTTTTAAAAGAAAAACACAGATAGAAACTCGTTTTGTTCTCATCCATTCGATGTACATGTATGGCAACACTAATCTAAGGATTTAAAAAATCTCTGTAATCTCGTGTATACACAATGACGTTTTTCGGATTCGTTTGTTGTTTTCGTGGACCGATTCGCATTCTCGGGATTTTCCTTCACCTTTTATTTTTTAATACTAAACATCAATCTCTCCTTTTATGAGCGAAAAAGAGGTAACGTTTGTTCGGGGATCCTAGGCTCCCTCATTTCCCCCCATGCACCTCTCGTTTCCATTATCCCTTCTCGCCAATGGCTAGTTTTTAATTAGCTAGGTGACCAGAGAATAAGTCCATAGATGTACACCGTTCCTGACAAATCACTGCTTTTAATTGGAGGGAAGTACAAGTGGCAAGTATTCGCATTTGACTGACAGTACGCTGATTAATGAACCGCTGCAATTCTTCGCTTATCAACTTGTTTTCACTCATTATAGTCTGTAAATTTCCTTTCAACAAAGCCACGTACGCCAACAAAACCCTTAGCCAAATTACAAATGGGTTCGGGTTCAAACCCGAACGAAATACTCACCTTTGCTGAACGATAAATAGCCAGGCATCAAACTTGAAATCAAACGAAACATATGGTGTCGAGGGAAAAATGCATCGTAACTGCAAACTTCAATACAAGATGCATTTTTAAATACATGTTCAATAAAATATTACATGTATAATTGACATTGCTTAAATATTATAACCTAAAACCATGGAATGCATGGAGTTTCGAATGATGACCACATTTTTTGATAAATACATTGGTAAAATATTTGTTCCCACTTTTAATAAAATGGAAAAAAAATTTGAAATCGCTCACCTTTGAGAAAAATAAATTTGGAAAATACGTATACCAATATATATTTTACAACACAGCATATTCACAGTATACGCTATTGCAGACTCTAAATACATGTACAAGACAGTTACCCCCTGAAAGGGGGCAGTTCAGAAGTGTATGTCTATATGTGAAGTTAGCTTTCTTACAGGCGTGGACAACAAACTACTTATAAAATTTTTAATTTGCTGAAATGCTAATTTTCAAACAGTCTACGATCTAAGCATATATAGCTTCAAATCTTTAAAAAAAATTCCAATAGTATATAAACACAAGCAAATTTCAGAACGAAGTTTTAATTGAAACATCTTAATCCTTGAACCTACATGTATATTAGATACCCGGCAGTTATTCGAGACATGTTATGATAAATTTACATTAAACTTTTTAAAAATTGTCCGATTCAATTGCCTTGATTATGAAACACATAAGCTAAAGAAATGTCAGTTTCATGGAAAAGTCTTTTCACGTTTATTTCCCAGATCATTTTGTAAATAAATCAAGTCTTCCATTTCGTAATTTTCCAATATAGACATTTTTACAATAATTATTCTTATCTTAAAATTAGCTTACCCGTGCTCAGTTCGTTGAAATCTGGTTTTTCTTGATTGAAGACTACGTCCTGAAATAAAGCTCTCCTTATTGACAAAAGCTGATTACATGCAGGAAATCGAGTAGTTGTTATCAGAAAGCCATCGAAACCCCCCAAAAAAAACGTGCAGGTATGCATACGAAATTAACTAGAAAACAAAGTGGAGAAGGGGAAATTAGTGGGGAAAAAAAAAGCACGAACGGCTCTACATAGCACAGTACGGAAAAACAAATAACAAAGAATAATTGCAGTGGACCAGAGGGGGGCACTTTATGAAACTAACAAAAATGCCAGAGCAAAAACCATAAATACAGAATATGGACTGGGTATAAATATCCAGTTGTTTTTAGAAATTAGCAGCAGGGGAGAACAAGGACCAATTGGCCAAGGCACTACGGGGTCATCCACAAAAGGCGTCCGGTCATGTTGGTAAATTGCGGACACTGTCTGACAAGGGAGAGTATATTCAGGACGTCTTGTAACCCCCTTTAAAGTTTAAATATTAGGAACTGGATACATGTACAATCAAATCTCATTCCAGTGAAACGAAGCACAATTTTCATTCTTTATCAAATCTCGTGCAATATATCAGAAATTCCTGAAATTTCTCAATAATTTCATTCAAATACACATGCACGTAGAACGAAATTCCTGGAAAAATGCTAGCCTATCCTTGAATAAAAGTTAGTCGACGTTTAACTATATATATATATATATATATATATGACTCCCAATGTGAAAATAAATGTTATATTTATGTCGAATTTCGCTGACAATACCAGTAAGAAGTAGCCTGACATGTCAGGCAACCTATAGGTAAAAAAATTCAGCTAGGCACGCGCCTCGTGCGAGCGTACTATAATAAATTCGGTTTTTAACAGAATTTC
Organism: Xestoiulus laeticollis; assembly: GCA_034698905.1. Taxonomy (NCBI): domain Eukaryota; kingdom Metazoa; phylum Arthropoda; class Diplopoda; order Julida; family Julidae; genus Xestoiulus; species Xestoiulus laeticollis. The sequence continues at coordinate 3,323 of JAQGCC010001419.1, read as the reverse complement.
AATTTGACCAATTCAAGAAAAATGATACCAAAAAGTTAAAATGCGGTTAAAAACACTTAAAATATGCGTTTGTTGCTGTTCATTCTTCGTTTTGTGCTCGTTACAAGCTGTTTCCGATATTTTAACAATTGGACTAAATTCAACGCCTGAAGATCCCCATCAGATTGATCCATTCCGATGGCAAAAACTGGAATGGTTAGGACAAACTTTTCAAAGTGGTAAATCGCAGTTGAATTTAACGTCTATTAAGACAAAAACAAGGACATCAGACTCTAGAGATGATTCCAAAGGGCATTTCAAGAATAGTACTTTTTCAATTCTTGGCCTCTACTATCCAAGAAGCCTCGATGAATGGATTCGAAGTAAGGTAAACACAAGATTTCACACGGACAACAGAATCGAAAATCAAAGTAAAGTTGAGAAGAGAGGGCTTAATTCCGTTCATGACGATGATATTAGTTCAATCTCATTAAATCTAACGTCCTCCCTGAATGCCAAGAGTCGAGGAAAACCAGAATTTAAACCCATACGTAATCGTGCATCAGAAGGCAATCGACCGCCATCTCGGAGTACCAAAAACTCATCATCGGATCACTCCCTTTCATCTGGGATTCCAGAGGAGCCACCTCACGTGGAGATGTTGTATTCTTTGTCAGGCAACAAGTCATCACCTTGGAACCCTTACTTTGCTCGGCGAAGGGATCGCAGGTATTCAATTCAATTCAACTAAGCATCATACATGCAGTCAGAAGACATGCAAATGCCGTTTTTATTTCCATTGCAAGGTACGCCAAAACAAAGGTGTGCAGCCTTAAGATCATCATGGACGTGTATTTCAAGGAGTACGTCCGCAAGCATGGTCCCTACAGCTACGATCTAAACGATACCATAGCCGAACTGGTGTCGAAATTAGAAGACTCTCTCGAAGGGTTTACATTCCTGGGGAGAGAAGTGCCGACCGTTGGCATGCAGTTGGAGGAGGTGGTGCAGTACACCAAGCGCATGGGGGAAGATCGAAATGCAGTGGACAAATGGGACAGCCAGGCCTTCTTCAAGGAACTCAAGATGTACGACTTCCACGGCTACTGCGCTGGATTCCTATTCACCTACCAGCAGCTGGATGAACAGCACGAAGACATAAGCAGCCCTCCCGAAGAATCCTTACCCAGGCCAATTCCCACCTTTAAGTTATCCGTCCCCATGGTTGAAATGGCACCGCACCGCAAAAGCGGTGTGTGCACCTCTGGAGACGATCCCACGGTTCCCTTCTACAACGCCTTGCATGTGAACTTTAAGCGTCACAACCGCAATGTCGCCCACAAGTACCAGGTCGTGGCCCAGATGGTTCACATGTTAAGCATCATTCTCGGCTCCATGCCTGACAAACCTGGTCGCTGTTTTGGTTTGGAAGAGACCAACTTCGGCACCGCTTATCCCATCCCCATGTTATCGTCCACCGTCAACGAAAAGTTTTCAACCTGCTCAAAGACCTCCATGAAAGAGAATAAAAATATGATCATGGCATGCGTCAAGCCTTGCACCAAGGACTGCGGCATGACGATACCTAAGGTCAATATAGTGGATTCCAGTAGTCCGAGAACCACCACAACCACTACTTCTACTATCCCTCCTTCTCGAAGTACTTCTAATTATTCTGCTTATCCTTATCCTCTTTACCATCCTTATCTTTTTCTTGCTCCTCTTTATCTTTATCCTTATCCTTATCATTATCCTTATCCTTATCATTATCCTCCTCCTTATTTTTACCCACCCCCAACAAACATAACAAAACCAACAACAACAACAACGACGACGACAACAACAACGACGACTCCAAAACCAACCACTACAAAACCACCAGGTCCACTTCCTACATATCCGTATCCTATTTATCCTTATCCTCTTATTCCTTATCTTTATCTTTATCCTTATCCTTTTCCTTATCCTCCTCCTTATTTGCATCCGCCACTACCTCCTACTACTCCTTCACCGCCATCTCCGACTTGTCCACCGCTAACAACCGAATATATTGGAGACGAATGGCAGAAACTTAAGGATTTCTTGTAAATAATTTCCACTAATCTCTTTAAAATTTACATATTAGGGAATCAAGGAAGTAAACTGAATACACGGATGACCAAATACATTTCATGCCTCCAGTGAAGCGAAGGAACAATTTTCGTTCTTTATCAAATCTCGTGCAATATATTATCAGAAATTCGTGAAATTTCTCAATAATTTCATCAAACACACTGTGTGTATATAACGAAATTCCTGGAAAAATGTTATAGATTATCCTTGAATAAAAGTTAGTTAACTATATAGCCCACTATGTGAAAACAAATGTTATATTTATGTAGAATTTCCCTGACAATAGAGGGATTGCGCACGTTTACTTTAAACTTGATGTCATTGGCAGCACTGTTTTTTTGCCAATGCGCATGCGTGGGGACGACGTTAATGGGTTTGTGGTTGATAGCAGCCGACAATTTCATTAGTTTAACGTGACACCACAACGTCTTCGAGGAGCATCACGACTTTTAAGGCGCATAATTTATTGATGCGCATGCGTAATAATGTGTTTGTCGTTCTCGTTAAGATTGAAGGATACCTGCCAATCCCTCTAATATACCAGTTATGTAATAAATAGCCTAACAGGGCAACGTATAAATTCCCGCTATAGGCACGAGTGCAAATTGAAGCGATAAAAGCATGGCATGCACGTGACTCGTGCGCGCGTACCAAAATAAATTCGGATTTTAACCGAATTTCAATTTGACCAATTTAAGAAAAATGATACCAAAAAGTTAAAATGCGGTTAAAAACGCCTGAAATATGCGTTTGTTGCTGTTTATTCTTCGCTTTGTGCTCGTTACAAGCTGTTTCCGATATTTTTTCTCAAACGATTGGATTAAATTCAACGCCTGAAGATCACCATCAAAATGATCCATTCCGATGGCAAGAACTGGAATGGTTAGGACAGACTTTTCAAGGTGGTAAATCGCAGATTAATTTAACGTCTATTAAGACAAAAACAAGGACATCAGACTCTAGAGATGATTCCAAAGGGTATTTAAAGAATAGTACTTTTTCAATTCGTGGCCTCTACTATCCAAGAAGCCTCGGTGAATGGATTCGAAGTAAGGTAAACACAAGATTTCACTCGGACAACAGAACCGAAAATCAAAGTAAAGTTGTAAAGAGTGGGCTTAATTCCGTTCATGACGATGATATTAGTTCAATCTTATTAAATCTAACGTCCTCCCTGAATGCCAAGAGTCGAGGAAAACCAGAATTTAAACCCATACGTAATCGTGCATCAG